>JABUQX010015194.1:0-25367 GCA_015478945.1 Trachelipus rathkii
TTGGTTAAAATTTGTTTATGTTTGCATTATCTCGCTGGGGATATGAGATTGAACGAAGGTTATGATGAATTTCTGTGTTAAATATTACGAAGTTGATGTAAAAAAATTGTTACGTTGTAGCATTATATTCTATGTCAGTATGATGATTAACAGGTTTATTAAATTTTTGTTAATATTACGATGTTAATGTAAAATTAACATTGATATGTGTAAGAGATATTGCTTGAAAAGTGTAAAGGCTATACGTTTTGTCAACGAAGAGTGTTAGGGTACTTTAACGCTGTTTAACTGCCGGAAGTTTGTTTAATGTTAGTAGTTTTTACGTGGTTTAAAGTTGTGTTAGATTTGTCGTTGTACATTAAATTCTTAGTTCAGGTTATGTTATGTAGCTTATTAATATAAAACATGGTTACATTAGCCCATATTTCGATGGTTAAGTATGTAGAACTTAATTTCTTTACTGTGTTATATTGTTGTGATAAAACTTTGTTATGTTTTACAGTTATTCGTTGGTCTGTATGAATAAATAGACAAGGTTATGAAATTATTGTTAAATATTATATGTCATGTAAAATTAACGTTAATATGTTGAGATATGCTGGAAAAAGTATGAATAAGTTACGTATTGTATGCAGATGTTAGTTACTTTACTGTTGTTAATGGTGGAACTTGTTTAATGTTAACAGTTTTATTCGTGTTTAGTTGTGTTAGAATTGTCGTTGTACAATTATTTCTATTCAATATGATGCTATGTTAGCTTAATTAATGTGAAAACATTGTTATGTTTAGGCATATATTTCGCTGCTTGGATATAAAAGAACGTCAATTTTTTGTGCTATGTATCCGAATTGCATATCGTAAAAGGCGAATAAAATTAGTAAGTGTTAAGTAAATTAACATTGATATGTTAGAGTATGTTTGAAAAGGTGTGAAATAGTTGTACGTTTTGTACGCTGTGCCAGGTACTTTACTGCTGTTAAGTATGGAACTGTGTTAATGTTAGTTGTTTATTCAGACGTAAGGTGTGTTAGGTTTTGTCATTTTAGCCTTATATTCCTAGTTCTGGTAATGCTATGTAGGCTTTATTAATGTGAAAACAATGTACGTTAGCATATATTGGTTGATCAGTATATAAAGTACTTATTTTTGTACTATTGTTGTTGTTGTTGTTGTTGTTGTTGGTCCTAACGAGAATATATACTCTTATGAACTGATATGGTTTCCGTTCTTGCGTCCCGTATTCTTGTTACTTTCCGTTCTGATTGTTGAAAGAAAATCTCAATTACCTTTAAGGATTGTATATAACACTTATTCTTCAGTAGCCATATTTTTCACTCGGTGCGATACGATGACATCGGCCACCGCTCTCTACGCTTTGATTGATATATCTTCAAACGAGGAGTTTCGTTATTTCCCACTTAGTTACTTTACTGGTGTTAAGTGCGGAACTTTGTTATTTTACAGTTTATTCGTGTGTAAGTTGTGTTAGGTTTGTCTTTGTACATTATTTTTCTATTATGTTAACGCTATGTTAGCATTAATGATGTGGAAACTTATATTACGTAGAGTATATTCGTTGATCAGTATGATAATTGATCAATGTTGTGAAATTTTTGTTAATATTACCATGTTAATATAAATTAACATTGTTATGTTAAGAGACTATGTTGAAAAAGTTAGATAGGTTACGCTTTGCATACCATGTATAGTTACTTTACTGGATGTTAAGATGCGAACTTTGTTAATTTGTTAGATTATTTCTTGCTGAGAATGTGTTAAGTTTGTCGTTGTATATTATATTCTAGTTCTGGTAAATGCTATGTAGCTTTATAATGTGAAAACTTTGTTACGTTAGAGTATACTCATTGATCTGTATGATAATTACCCAATGTTGTGATACATTTTTTGTTAAATGTTACTGTGTCAGTGTAAGATTAACGTTAATATGTTAGAGATATGCTTGAAAAAGTAAGAATAGGTTACGTTTGCATACATATTAGTTTCTTTACTGTTGTTTAAGCTTTGGAACTTGTTAACGTTAACCATTTATTCGTGTGTAAGTTGTGTTAGGTTTGTTGCGTTGTCATTATTTTCTTAGTTCATGTTTACGCTATGTTAGCTTTATTGATTGGAAACTTTAACGTTGAGTGTATATCGTTGATCAGTACGATAAATTACGCACAGATGTTGTGATATATTTTTTGTTAATGTTAATGTGTCAGTGTAAGATTACGTTAATATGTTAGAGATTATGCTTGAAAAGAGTGGAATAGGTTACGTTTTTGCATACAATGTTATTATTTACTGGTGTTGAAGCGTGAACTTTGTTAAGTTAACATTTAATCGTGTGTAATTTTTGTTATGTTTGTCGTTGTAACAGTTATTTTCTTAGTTCAAGTTCGCTAATGTTAGCTTATTATGTGGAATGCTTATTACGTTTAGAGTATATTCGTTGATCAGTATGATAATTACCCCATGTTGTGATAAATTTTACTTAAATATTACCATGTTAATAAAAATTAACATTGTTATGTTAGAGATATGTTTAAAAAAGTAAGAATAGGTTACGTATTTGTATGCTATGATTAGTTTACTTTACTGGTGATTAAAGTGTGAAACTTTGAGTTATGTGACTGCTTATCTTGCTTAAGTGGGTTAGGTTTGTCGTTGTACATTATTTTTCTTAGTTCAAAGTGATGCTATGTAGCTTGTATATAATGTGAAACTTTGTTACGTTAGAGTATACTCATTGATCCGTATGATAATTACACACGGTTATGGCTAATTTTTGCTAAATAGTTACAGTGTTAATGTAAATAATAGCGAGTATGTTAGAAAAAAAGTGTAGTAGTTACGTCTTCTGTATGCTATGTTATTTACTTTACTGTTGTTAAGTGTGAAACTTTGCTTACGTTAACAGTTTATTCCTGTTTAAGATGTGCTAAGTTTTTGTCGTTGTGGGTTATATTCTTAGGTCAGATGATGCTAGTAAGCTTTATTAATGTGAAAACTTGTTAACGTCAACATATATTCGTTGATCAGGGTATATAAAGAACTTGATTTTTGTTATGTTTTTTATTCAAAATGACTTATCCGACAATAATGAATTAATCAATAGATCAATAGATCAATAGATCAAGGAATAGATAGGAGGGGAGCGGGATGGTAGTGGATGGCGCGTTTGATTTTACTCGATTACGCTTTAGGGTATTAAAACGTTACAATTTTGAGGTAAAAAATACTGACTTGATCTATAGAATCGAAACAAAGATAATAATCACAACTGGATCAGGGAGGGAGGCGGGATGGTGGTTGGATGGTGTTGTTTACTGATTTTACTGGGCTCTAGGGTATCGCAAAAACATGATAATTTTAGTTAATTTGACTTGAATCAAATGAGATCAATCAGATCACGACGTGGTCACGAGGATGGCAGGATGGTGTTGATGGTGGTTTGATTTACTGATTTACTGCCTTTGGGTAGTAAACGTAAATTTGTAAAGTTATAACAAAAAGAATAAGATTTTATCTTATTTATTTATTTAATTTCTCTCTCTTTTTAATTTTTTTTTTCTGATGGTTCTGAAAACCATTATTGTCCGAATTACAGATCCAATAAACATATATAAAAGACAACCAAATATTGGATCATTAACAATATTTAATAACACGCACCGCACCGAGCCAGACCTGGTGGCAGCTGCCAACTCCTACTCTCTTGAGTCAGACTCCTTCCACTCTTTCTTCTTTATTCATCTTTCATACCTTCTTTTTCTTCCTCTTCGTCCTACATGGGTTTTTGGCAATCCTGGGCCTTTTTGTTGCGAGTTAATGTGGGGTCCTACGGAGGGGGGCCCTAGCACCAATTACGGACTTATACCATCATATCGAGCTCTACACGGTCTCGATAAACCTATAATAAACACGACCAATATCGTTGTTATAATTGATGTTATTAACTTGGAGTCGGAGTCAGAACCGGTGCGAAGAAGGAACCACGGCGGAAAGGCAACCCGGAGTGCGTAAAAAACGGAAATCTTAACGAATCGTTTTTCGACTCACAATTCGATTCCCTCCGGAATCGATTTCGACGTAACCCTAATCGGAAAAGTGGATCTGTGCGCATGCGCGGCGCGCGCGTGAGCGCCTCACGCCACTCTCGTGCTCGATCACTCTGCGCATTGGGCCAAAGTCTCGTTAAGCGCTAACTGCTCTCTCGGAAGCCGCCACAAGGGCGTAAGCGCAAATATTCACAAGTCGACCCTCGTGGGCGACCCCCCTGCTACTATACATTCTAGAGACTGAAATTTACCTGTTTCGAGCTTACACATACTAATTATATTCCCAAGTTTGAAGCCAATAGCGCGAGTCCCTTATATCGAAAAGGCCTTGGACCGGATCAAGATGGCACGGAATACTACTATATATATATATATTATATTATATATAATATATATATATATATATATATAATTATATATATATATATATAATTATATATAGATATATATATATATATACTATATATATATATAGTATATATATATATAATAATATATATATCTTATATATATCTTTACAAAGGAAACTTGGTTCGACGTTAATAATAAAACATTAAAGTGTTTGAAAGCTGCTTATGTCACAATGGTGAAGGAAGGTCTCTCACCAAGTTTTAGATGCTATTTTCCCACACAATACGAAAAGTTGCGTGTAAAATGGCTTAAAGCATCTGCAAATCTGGTCGATATTTTCTTGAAAGGGATTTAAATCGGGCACAAACATTTGAAGTTCTCGCGCATGGTGGACTGTTGGACAACAACATGCTTTTTAAGTAGAGTTATACAGTAGTTTTTTTCATAATTATTATTTTTTCTTTTCTAACTGGGGCAAATTTATTGGATAGTTCAATTCGACATTGTCATAATACGAACTGAGAATAAATTTAAAAAGAAAATTATGTATTTCTAAAGACTTGAATTCATATGTCCTGACTAAAAGAAAATCCTTCTTGAAGATATTCCTGAAACGTCACTTGAAAAGCTTATAGAAGTTGAGCTCGAGAATACGAAAGACGAAAATATTATCTTTGGAAGTGAAGCACATGTGTTCTTTTATCCATAAAGAAGCTGTGTAAAGGAAATCCAGTAATAAAACCAAGAACTTTTCTGATTAATTCCTGAATTATGGCAAGAATTATTGCAAAAATAGCTGTATTGTTCGCAATATCATCTTTCTGTCTGCTTAAGATAATAGAAAAACTGTTGCAACTAAAAATTTGCGATGCTTGAATTCATAACTGATAATCCATACCACGTTTATGTTTTATGTAGCCTAAGCCATTCCTATTTCAAATTTTCATCACAGTGTCTATATTATGTAAAGAAGAGTATGTTAACCCTTTCTTGCCTTGCTTTTTTAAGTATAGTTCTATTAAATTATTAAAGGGTTGTCCTTAACTTCTTCTTACTTGCGTAGGAGATAAGAAAGTGTGTTTTGTTGAGTGAGGACCAGGAACTTTTCTTGAGTGGAGGTACCACCCCTGGGAACCTATTTCCATCTACCTTTAAAAGCACGTTGACATTAGTTTTACCGTATCGAAAAGACAAATATCTTGTAAATAAAATTTGCTGCAGTCTCTCCATTGAACTATTATGGGATCGCACGAATTCTCGTTTTGAAAGAACCAACAAAATTGCCCTTCATAAATTAAAGTTGAATGCTCTCTTATTCTGCTTATAACAAAGGATATTTGCCGAGACGGTCACCTTTTCGTTCTTATATACGCAATGTTAAACAGGGAAATAAAGGTGAGAGTGAAAATGTACATTTTAAGTGACATCCTGGGACATCTCAGTTTACAAGAAATTAAGGCACTAATAATTTTGAGGCTCCGAGTTTGTTAGTCTGTCAGCTTCTGGGGTGTTGACATTAAATAAACAATCCTTTTCCTTTATTAGGTTCGAACTCATTTATTTAGAAATAACCAACCACGTTGCACATACCATTAACGTAATTGTGTTCAATGAAAGTTAAGAATTCTGGCACTGTTTAGTTCGCATTAATTTGCAAGAAATATGGAATGTGATGCTTTCCATGGCCAGAGATAAATCCCCCTCACATACTATGCGTTCTGCCACACTACGAGAAATCCCTCTTATTGAACTGTAATCATTCATGAGAGATCGATATAGTATGACGCTCTAAATCCGACCAGTCTTTCATATCGAAACTTTGCCAAAAACCGTTTCCTCTCCGCTACGCTAGGTCTTTTCGCGAGAAGATTTATGAAGTAATTGAGAAGGATACAGAGAAAGAGGAACCCTCAGTAGGATGAAGCATGAGACGCTTAACAGAATAAGAGATAAGGTGCTCACATAACTCAAAGACAATCAGGGGGGTAGTTGTAAAGGAACAGCTGTACGCATCTGCTCGAAGATATGTTCGTGAGGATAGAGAAATGGTAAGAGAGTTCCACAAAATGGTATCTTATGAGAATTAGAGAAACCTATTGGTGTAGCTGAACTCAAAATCAACCCAGAGAATTGATGATCTCACAAAGAAAAAGTAAGCTTGAGAATGTGCCTAGATTCTCAATTTTAAATGTCGATAGAACTTATGAATAGTTAATTGACTAGGAGACAGATAATTGGAACGGATCGAATTTAAGTTGTAGATAAAGGAAAATAAGGAATAAACACGGACGCAAAAGGGTGTCACACCAATAAGCGTCGATAGGACATTTTTGGCTGAAAATTGGATATGGTGACAGCAAGAGGAACAGAGTAGGATTTCTCTATCAGAAAACTCATAATATATAAGATAGATATATATATATATATATATTATATATATATATAAATAAATAATATATATATATATATTTATATATTAATATATATATATAATAATATATATTATATAATATTATATATGTATGTATGTATGTATGTATGTATGTATGTATGTATGATATATATATATGTATATGTGTATGTGTATGATGTGCAAAAAAGTGCACTAATCTCTAAATCCCTGCACTCAATATGCTCATTCATCCTGGGCCCTGCAATCCTCAGCTGGATCCAAACACGGGAATCAAAATCCCTTACCCCACATAGTTCAAGTCGAACGTATCTGTCATTAAATATAATTGTATCAAAAATAATCAAATCAACAACGTACTTAAGCGCACCCACTATGAAATATCTCCACAGAGATGAATACACCCTTACTTCAGGGATATAAACATAGTTATCAATAGCGCTCCTTGCCCTTTATCTGTCCAAAGATTTACCCTCCCCAACAAACGGATGAACACCAGAGCATGTCTCTCATGCTAAACTGCTTTGGACCTTACACGGACATCAGACGTACTTTTCACACTTGCCCCTTGACGAATCGTAGTGAGTATCGAACTACTGTGTGGTGGGGACACAAACTCGAGATCACCCTTTTTTCATAGGAGAGGAGGCGGGGAGCCACAAAGTAAATTATAGTATCATATATACTATATATATTATATACATATAGTATAGGCTAATATATAATTATATCAAGATATATTTATACTATTAATATATATATATAATATTATATATAATATATATATATATATAGCATACTTATCTATATATATAGTATATATAAATATATATAATATATTAATAGTATATATATATATATATATATATTTATATATATATATATATATATATATATATATATTATAATAGTATATATATATATATATAGTATATAATATATTAATATATATAATTATATATTTCTTTGTTGCCCCCCGCTCCTCTCCTATGAAAAGGGTGATCTCCAGGTTGTGTCCCACCAACAGTAGGTCGTACTCACAGATTCCGTCAAGGCAAGTGTGACAAAGTTACGTCTGGATGTCCGTTAGGTCAAAACAGTTTAGCAAGAGATCTCTGTGTATCGTTTTGTTGGGAGGGACAGTCTTTGACAATAGGGCAAGGAGCGCTATGATAACTAAGTTTATATCCTGAAGTTAAGGGTGATATCATCTTGTGGAGATATTTCATGGGTGCGCTTGAAGTACGTTTTGTTGATTGGATTATTTTGATATCAATTATATTATTGAAGTACGTTGATTGAACTATGTGGTAAGGATTTTGAATTCCCCGTGTTTGGATCTCAGCATGAGATTGGCAGGGCCATGCATGAGCATATTGAGTGAGGATTTAGAGATTAGTGGCACTTTTTTTTGCACATTCATACACATACACATATAATATATATATATACCATACATACATACATATACATTACCATACATACATACATATATATATATATAAATCTATACTATATACATAAATATATATATATATATAATACTATATATATATAATATATATATATATATATATATATATATATATATTATATATAATTAATTATTTATAAATAAAATATTGAATTTTTCTGATAGAAAATCCTACTCTGTTTTCCTCTTGCTGTCACATATCCAATTTCAGCCAATTGTTTCGTACTTATTTGTGTGTGACACCCTTTGCCCGTGTTTTTCTTTACTTTTCCTTTATCTACAACTAAAATTCATCCTTCAATATATCTGTCTCCTAGCTCAATTAACTATCATAAGTCCTTCGACATTTAAAAATTGAAATGTAGGCACATCTCAAGCTTTACTTTTTTGTTGAGATCATCAATCGGTGATTTGATGTTCACTACCCAATAGGTTCCTCTAAATTCTCAGATACTTTTGTTGACTCACTTACCTTCTCTATCCACAACAACTCGAGGCAGAATGGTACAGTTCCTTTACATGACACCTGATTGTCTTTGAGATATGACCCGCTTCTCCTTATTCTGTTAAAGCTTCTTTTTTCATCTTTTGGGGTTTTCCTCTATCTCCTGTATCCTTCTCAAATACTCAAATCTTCTGCCGAAACAGACCTAGCGTACTGAAGAGGACGGTTTTTGCATTTCGGATGAATGAAAACTGTCGATTGAGTCATAACATATCGATCTCTCATGGAATGATTAACAGTTTCAATAAAGAGGGATTTCTCGTAGTGTGCAGAACGCATATGTGAAGGGTTATCTCTGGCATGAACAATACAATTCCATATTCTTGACAGAATTTAATGCGAACTAACAGTTGCAGAATTCTTAACTTTATTGAACCACAATTACTAATGGTATGTGCAACGTTTGTAATTTCTAAACTAAATGAAGTTCGAAGCTAAATAAAGGAAGACATATTTTTATTCGAGATGTAAACCCCCGAGCTGACAACTAACAAACTGGTAGCAAATATGCCTTATCTTCTGAAAACTGAGAATGTAGGATGTCCTTAAAATGTACTTCTTCACTCTCACCTTATTTCTTCCTGTTAACATTGGTTGATATACAGAACGAATAGGGTGAACGTTTTCAGAATATATTCTTGTTATAACAGATATTAAGAGAGCTTCAATTTAATATGAAGCAATTTTTGTTGGTTCCTTCAAAACGAGGTTTTTTTCTTTTTTTTTTTGTTCGTTTTTTTTAAATGAAGAGACTGCAGCAAATTTTTATTTCATAATTGATATTTATCTTCTAATGGTAACAATTATTGTCAACGTGCTTTTGGTAGATGGCTAGGTTCAGGGGTGGTACCTCCATCAAGCAAAGTGGTACCTCCACCAACAAAACCACTGTCTTTCCTACGCAGTAAGAAAGAAGGAAGGACACCCATTTTAATATATTTAATTAAACATACTTAAAAAAGCAAGGAAAAGAAAGGTAACATACTCTTCTTACATAAAAGGAACTGGGGAGGAAAGTTTGAAGTGGGGAATGGCTTGGATTGCACAAAATATGGACGTGATAAGAAAATGGGATTATCAGTTATGAATTTAGCACCACAAATTAAGTTGGCAACAGTTTTTCTAGTATCTTAAGCAGACAGAAACATGATATTTGCGTAACAATACAGCTATTTTGCCAATATTCTTGCCAATAATTCCAGGAATTAATAGAAAATGTTCTTGGTTTTGGATACTGGATGGTTTCTTACCAGCTCTATGATAAACACATGTGCTTCACTTCCAAAGATAATATTTCGTCTTCGTATATCGAGTCTCCAACTTCTACAAGCTTTTCAAGTGACGTTTCAGGAATATCTTCAAGGAAGGCAATTTTTCTTTAGTCAGGACATATGAATTCAAGTCCTTTAGAAATACATAATTTATTTTTAAATTTATTGCTCAGTTCATAAGTTAATGACAATTCGAATTGAATGTCCAATAAATTTGCCCTAGTAGAAAGGAAACAATTATAGTTAAAAAATACTCTGTAATTAAACGCTTACCTTAAAAGCTATGGTGTTTGGTTTGTAGCCAAATCATCACCAATGGCGAGGAACTTTACAAATGGTTTGCTCGATTTAAATCCTTCAAGAAATATATTCTCGACACGTGCAGATTTGCAGATTGCTTTAAGGTAATCCATGGTTAAGCAACCTTTTCCGTATTGTGGGGGATTGCGAATCTTAGAAAACTTGTGAGATGACTGCCTAGTCGAGCATCTCGGTGATCTTAGTAAGCAGGCTTTTCGTTACTACTCGACTTAAATGTGAGGTTTTATATTATTATAAACTGATTACTCGGTAATACCAAGTTTTTCCTGTAAATATTATATATTAATATGAGCTATCTACGTAGATATAGTATGTCTTAGTTATCAGTAATAAGTTATATTTAGGTTCTTAACTAGCCGTAGGCTATTGTTGATCTACTATATTTATCATTGTATAGTTAGCTGGGTGCGTGGGGTATTAGCTATTCACGTAGTCTTGCTTATATATTGGTGAGTTTCGGAGTGGAGATCGGTGGTAATATGGGGTTTATGCGTTGCACGTAGGTGCGCGTATTTTAACGTATATAATAGGCTATATATATATATTTAATGAGTATATTATATATATGATGATATATATAATAAGTATGCATATATAATGTATATATTAAATATATATATTAATTAATATATATATCATATACTATATATATATAATATACTATATAATTATAATATATATATATATAGTATATATATTATAATATAATTATATATATATGTATATACTTATGATATATCTAATATATATATATGTAAAGTTAAGAAAATTTAACTTTCAATTTCCCTGAAATTAAAGTATGAAATGGCTATTTTTGAACATACATTAATAAAGCCTGATACTTGTCATTAAGCAAGATAGATTTCGAAAGGAATTCACGCATTAAAAATTTATTTATTTATATATTATTTTATTTTCTTTTCTTTTTTTTAAAATTTCTATATTTCATGAAACTCAAGAAAAATATGTGAAATTTATTATGAGGACCGTTAGATAGGTCCTATGTAACTACTGTAAATTAATCTTGCTTCTATGTAACAATGGCCAGGCGCCTTTGTTCTTATTAGAACTATTAACTTTTTAAAAATAAATAATATTCATTCTTAGTCTTGTTGCTTTTAATTAAGAGATCGGTGTGTGGAGAGTATGTATTTTTAATTTTTTAATAAAATATATTTATTACATTATTTATTACTTTAATATATAATGATACTATTATATATATAATACATAGTATATATATATATAATATATATATTATTGATTATAATCAATCAAGTAATTGTGGGAGATGGAAAGTCTCATGTGATATAACATAATATTATATATACTAGAATATATTAAATATATCACAATTATATATATATATAATATATATTATAGTATATATTAATGAGTTGTATATATATATATATCATGTATATAGTCAATCGTATATATTATATAATGTATATTAATATATATATAATATATAATATATAGATGAAAATGTTGAAATAAAGATTCTTTGCGTGCGGAATGGTGTGGGAATAAGAGCTGGTTAGGGAGGCGGGGGCCGAAACAAAAAAGGCATATACTCAAAGATGCCGAATAGCGTGCTAGACGGGATGTAGGGAGCAGATGCCGATGGTGGAAGACAAAATAATCGTCAGCCGATATATAGAGGGTAAGAGAGATTCCGGTATATCGTTGAAGGATTTACTAGGGCATAATGTCCCTCATAAACATTAGTAAAGGTATATGATACATGATAAGAGAAGACTGAGAGGTAGATAGAAGCAAAGTTGGGCGAGGAGCAGCATTGGGTATACAGGAAGAATGGAGGGGAACAAAGTTGATACTGGTCTTTAGTTTAAGATAAAAACGTGCTGTATTGAGAGTTATTGATGATACAAGTTCCAATGAGTTGGGATACTGGGAAAGTTATTCCAATTATTTGCCTTTTGATTCCTGTCCTAAGAGAATTATGGTTGTTTGGGTGCACAAATAATCTCTAAGAAGAGGAATCACTGAGAGTTTCCAGGAGAATGATAAACGCAATGTAGCAGCTTTGGCGAGGTATGTATATTTAAAGTGAAAAACGGAATAAAAATGAGAAGTTTGTTTTCAAGTGGGAACGTGGGATGAAGTGGGGAAGTTTGTAAAGGGGGGCAAACTATCGGCAGCCAAAATGGGGCATAGGAAGTTACAAGCGGTATGTTGCAAATGCGAACATGTGCAACATTTTGAGGAACATGGTTCTTGTTTGTTGGCTTGTGAGATATGGAATCTTCCAAGGCCTGACCGAAGAACGTTTTCCTAAAGGTCGGTTAGAACCAACTTCGGAAGGTTCCTAGAAAGCTTTACCTATCCGAGGATGGCATGGAATTCCAAGTCATAGCTCCTGGCAATTGATCTTAGAAAATTTCCAATCACTAGTTCGTATAACGAAAATTATCTCGATTCGAGTTAATGGAGTTGTGAGTCTGCCTTATATAGTTAGGGTTCTCTAATGTGTCGTGTTAGAGACCGGAGTTTCCTTCAGGTTAATGATGACCCATCTAGTGGATGCCGTGGACTTGGTGAACCTGAATTCTTACGTGGATTACCGCCCTCCAACAATGGGGGGTCCTCTTTGGTTCCATTGAAACGGTTTCTGAACAATGATATTCGTAGACCATTATTCATGATGGTTTCAACCTACGTTTTTACTAATGCGTGATACTTGTTATCCACCTTCCGCCCAGTTTCGATATGTTAAATCGTCTTTCCACACACGCTCTGGAAGTGCTTAATGTACATTAACAAATGACATGTTATGTAGTGGACAAATCACTAAACCCAGGACTACATTAAGTGTACACAAAACAACATTTGCATAACACCACTGAGCCACTACGTGAAAAGCTGCGCCTGCGGCCTTCCATTTATTTTGTAATTACAGCCAATCATTTTAAGGAGCGAGTTCTAGTTAAGTAAGATTTTACTGTGATTTCCCCTCAAACCTGGCATCCCAGTTAGCTGGTGGTAGGCGAGCACTACCTAAGAAAGGCCCAGTTGTTATTATACAACAGCTTCCTTGCCGTTCTACCTTTTTCCAATATCCAAGGATCCAAATTTCTGTGCAGTGATTAAAAGTTAACCCATTTGAGGAAGAGGTGCCGAGAAACACATTACGAGAGGTAATGTGAATATGAGACTGCCGTTTAGTCAGAAAAAAAAAAAAAAATAGAAAAAGAATAAAATATATATATATAAGCTAAGAACAAAAACAAGAGAGAGAGAGAAGATAGATAGAGATATGAATCGAATTGAGTAGTCCTGCGCCCATGGACCTTATTGAGTGATCCAAAGAGCAAGCACGCTCCGTTGCTTAGCCGGAGCCAGAAGTAATATTATCGATAGTCACGTGATGATGATTGCTCATTAAAGCACAAGAGTGAACATAAGATAGAGAGAATGTGATGAGAGAATACAGGAATAAGAAAGAAGTCTCATTACCCTGAGAGTTCGAAATGCACTCGCATTGACCAGGAGAATCTAATAATACCGGAGGCAGTGCACACTGAGGAAGCCTATATGTCTTAGCAGAGTGTCTATAGAGAGTTCTTAAGACATATCTCGTTTCGCTGAACACATATATTAATTAATAGTTTGGTTTTCAATGTTATATAATGTTCATTATAAAAGGTAAGTATATATATAAAATACCCGAATTATGTATAAGTTTTACAGAAAACCTATCAGGTTTTATCTGTGAAGCTCCCCAGGGGGGAGATACCCCAGTACTGAATAATCACAGAGCGCTTAGCTAAGTAAAAGGAAAATAATAGCACAAGAAGTGTATAAGAAAGGAAGATGAAGCAACGGTGACGAAAGATGATGAATTCCAAAGGAGTCAGAAATGGTAAGGTCCTCATATGAGATGGGGACCGAACCCAAAACTGTATTATTACTATTAAAATGATAGATTTTACTCCTTTTTGCATAAATAATCACTATGGCAACCAAATGTTGCACAATACAAAATATGAAACTTAACACAATTATACGGTTACTCTTTAAATATTCAGCCGTTCAAAACCGATCTTTCTTAATCAACCTTGGCTAGCTAATCTCCTCCCTAGCCGTAACCGATTGACTATACGAAATCAAACCTAACATGTCTACGTAATTGATTTAATTTGGCTTGACACAACTATCTTGGCTCATATAACTTATTAATTACGGTTCTCTCTCTCTCTCTTCGTCTCTTTATTACTCTCTCCTTTCTCTCTCGTCTCTCTCTCTCTCTCTCGCTCATTCTCTCTCGATGTTTCTTTCTGCTCCCTCTCTCTCTCTCCTCCTACCTCTGTAACTATGCCTACTGCATTCAACTGATCTTAGGCACACCTTAAGTACACTTGCACCAACATTCGCAATACATCTCTATATAATACAGAAAAAATATTATTATGATAATGTTACATTCGCTATAATGCACCTTCTAAAGCTTTCCTTCCAGTATTTTAAATAAACATTTTAATGTTCTCCATAGTAGACAATTTTTATTTTTGCACGAAACATGCCTCACTCATCAGCAAGTTTATGCACATCTAGTGCGTTTACAACACTGGTCCCTTGAACACCTAAGCGCATCATAATGAATAACGTCACTGTAATACATCCAGGTGCTGATTGGTCTATTACGTCCAATCCCAGGTTACGGACGACGAATAAACATCAGGTAAAAAGGTACATGTACAAAGTCCATAATACTTTCAGTTTCTGACTATGTTTCAGTGCATAAAGACGGCTCTCAATGGTTGATGATAGGTGAGTATTAAGATGCTAACAAATCTTCTTTTAAGGATATATCCAAAAACTTTACAAGAAATGCGATTAAAGCAGTAGGACGATAATTACATGGCTTGAGGAATATCCCTTTTTGACTAAATTAGTTGAGTTTGCTAAAGAAACTGGAATTGAATGGAATAAGGCGTTATTTATTGGTGCTTGCTATATCTTCGAACTACAAGTTTTAAGACCACGAGAAGGTGTGCCGTGGGACCGTGTGTCTTCTTAGTATTAAATTCAAAAGAGAGCAGAAAAATCCGCTATCTTTAAGCTAAAAATTATATGTTTTCACAAAGATAAGTTTAAGGGGGTAGAGTGGGACGATATGGCTACTGTCATTCATCTAAATATGAATCATTGAGGCAAAGAGTTTTGAGTGAACAGTTCAACCTATTAATAAAGGGAGAGACATTGATGCTCGTCATGGGAAGTAATCTTAGATATGAACATGGAAAAGGGAAAGAGGGAAAGTAGAAGCTTAGATAATTTCTTGGAAATTGCAAAAGTTATCGTATGGGAAAGTTTTTGAAACCCCCGAATTATAATTTTGCAGTTCATTTCTTGGACATGCATATATAATATTCGTAAGCTTCTGGGTTTAAGGAATGAGCTGAATTTTTCTTGTAAGGTAGCTTCTGTATACGAGTAACACAGGAACAACGAGTTTTAAACTAGAATAGTATTAGATTTTGCTGAAGGAAAGGAAAAATAGAATATACTATGGTTTTCTACACCTCTCGTGACAGACCACTAATGTCTGGTTTGGTGTGTTGGAAGGGATCATCACTCTTGCGTTTCTTCAAGAACAAGAAGTGGGAGGTATAGTGAAAAAGAAAGGTGATGTTCAAACAAAGTAAAAAGTCAGAATAAATACAGCAAGTGTGCTGAAGTTGTTGTGAAGAAAGGATGTGATTTACTCAAAGGGATCATCATGTAATAAATCGCATTGACGTAACCATGTGGTCCATTTACCGCAGAATTGCCAACGCGCGTAAGCAGATGAGGGGTAGGCTCACGAGAGATATGCTTTGGAGATGTCGTCTCACGTGACATCTCCGATATGGACATGTGAGTAGGTAGATCATGCATCCTAAGATGTTTAAAAGTTTTGTGATATTTGCTAAAAGAGTTTTTTTGGTGTGAATAAAAATCCGGAGTGCCACCGTGATACAAACATAAGGCACTCACCTCCTCTGTAGATTTAAAAGGGGAATTCACAAAAGGGAACGAACTATTGAGTGCATGCTGTAGAGAGAGGAACATTCCAGCCATATATGGACAACTACTAGAATGTCACTAGTGGCTAAAAGATATAATCCTTGTAAGAATTCTTTCATATAAGCGGGAGTTGGGAAAGAGTTGGTGGGTTCAGTTTTGAGTTGGTACCCGTTAGGGACAGCTGACCGGGCGGCGGAGAATTTTGCCGGGGCCGGAGCTTGCTCTCAATTAGCCGGTTCCGGGGCGCGGGCCGGGGCCAGTTCTTGGGCTAATGAGGCCGAGGTATTCTTTGGGGTTGCTAAAATTAAGAAAATGTAAGTCAAAAAACACTGAAAGTCTTAAAACTTGAGGTAAAATTGAAATATATTTTCATATTAATTAATAATTTTATAGGAGTTATAAAAAGGAAACATTTGATCTAAGGTTGCAAATTAATATATTTCGAAAGAAATTTTTAGAAAATAATTGGTTTTCTAGAATAATACAATATTGTTATCAATATATATATATATATATATATATAATATATATATATATATATATAATATATATTAATATATATATATAATACTATTATATATATAATATATATATATTATATATATAATAGGTATATATATATAGATATATATATAGTATATAAATATATATATAATATATATAATATATATATATATAATATATAATATATATATATATTATATATATATATATATATATATATATATATAATTATATAATATATATATATATATATATATATATAAATTATATATAGATATATATATATATATATATATATATATATTTAATATATATATATATATATATATATTTTATATATATATATATATATATATATAATATATAATATATTATATAATATAATATATATATATAAAGGCGATTTCCCAATTTTACAAGAACAGTAGAGGTGTGTTAGGATAACAGGAAGGAAGGGGAGTGGTTTTAAAATAGGAGTGGGTCCGTAAGAAAGGTGTTATGTCTCCTTGGTTGTTTAATATCTTTATAGATAGTGTAGGTAAGGATATTGGTTAGATTTGGGAAAGGAGCTGATATGAATCTGAAGGAAAGTAATTGGGAGATAAGCGTCTACTTTTTTGCCCAGACTTAGGTAGATTTCTGTGTGTATGGGCTGCCGATACAAAAGGAAAAACTGCGCGAGTTGGTGCTTGAGTTTGAGTGAGTATTCCAAGGAAAGAAACATTGAACATCTATAAAGTAAAAGAGGAAATTAGTGCAAAACCAAAAGGAGACGATTCTCATCTGGTTTGGATATCATAAAGGTGAATGGGGAAGCCTAGCAGAGACAACAGTTTATAGATACTTAGGATATTGGGGCTTTCCGAGGCATGAAAGAAGAGATTGGACACTTAGGGTTGCTGAGGGTGAAAGAATATTTTAAGCAGCCTAAGAGAATTATGGAAAAATGGAGAATTTAACAAGGAAGGTAAAAATGAAATTGTTCGAGTGGATATTTGTTCCAACTGTTCTGTTGCAATTGAAGCTTTATTAAACACTGAATAAAAAAAGAGTTGAGTTTTTAGAAAATGAAAGGTTTACGAGAAATTTGTGGAATAAAGAGAGTAGATAAGAATAGAAATGTAAGGATAAGGGATACGTGCCGATAGGAGAAATTTCTGAAAAAGAGCAAATCAAGGGTACTAAGATGGTTGGTCACGTGATTAGAAATTAAAAATAATAGATTGACTAAGAAGGTTCTTTAAATCCGAAGTGGTAGGCAACAATAGAAGGGGCAAACCCAAATGGAGGTGGGTTGATTGAAGTAAGGAGCTATTAAAATAGCAAAGGAATTAGTATGGTGAAGGAAATAGATTACACCGAGACAGGATCACTTGGAGAAGAATAGTTCATGGAAAGTTCTGTCAAAGGGTTGCAATTACTGAATCGACCTGGACATAAGCAAATTAAGCCACAGAATTCCCGATCTGGCAACTGACAACCACCCTGCAGTTTTGTGGGAGACGGTTCTCATCTATATATTACTATATATATATATATAGTATATATATATATATATATACTATAATTTATGATATATATATATTATATAGTATATTTATATAGTATATATATATATATATATATATATATTATATATATATATATATTAATGCAATTAAAATAAATTTCGGAAAAATATTCAAGATGTTTAAGATAATTTTTTGTAATAAATACAATACATAATATTTTAAGTCGCATTTTTCAAGCTTTTTGGAATGTGATGAGTTATAAAATATTCGAATATTTTTTATGTTAAAAACTCGGAAATTATAATTTGCGCCTCAAATTTTAATTTTGAAATCATAGAGTAAATACCAAATAATCTGTACCTAGTATTATTTCTGTCATATACTTTTGCATCAATTTATAACAAAGGAGTAAATGGCAGTTAAAATATATTTTTTTATTTTCGTTTGATTTAACCCTCTATTATTAGTGTAAAATTTACAGTTAACCGTAGAGTAACCCCGGTTTTTCCTGGATTTTGCCGATGTCCGGGCCGAGCCGGAGTGGCCGGGCCGTGCCCGGAGTTGCGCTCTTGGGCGGCCTGTCGACGTTCTACTGTTTCTCCGTCCACGGTGCACGCTCTTAGTAACTATCAATTGATATTAGATTGGATATGTGGCTATGCGGTGAGAGAGGAGTAGGTATACATATCTATACTTAGATAATGATATATAGTCTAATTCAGTATTATATATATAGAGTATATATGTAATATATAATTATATATATTGATTAATAATAAGTACTATATATATAGTAATATATATATACTATCGACAATTGCGCATCCACGGATATTGAAAATCTATATTCGGTCTACTTCTAATATTAAAAAATGACATCATGGCTGCATCACTAATAGTTAGTATATGTATATATATATGCCTATATATATAATAGTATATATAGTATATATAGTATACTATAATATATATATATAGTATATTATATATTACTATATATTATATATATATATCTATATTACAATATATATGATATTATAATATATATTATTTTACTATGTATTATATATATATATATAGTATATATATTATATATTATAGATAATATATTATATATAATATATATATATGTATATATATATATATATATATATAAGGTATGATGATTAATATATATTATATATAGTATAGGTATATATAATATAGTATATATATTGATAAGTATACTATATATTACGTATATTAGATATATATATATTATATATAATTTCTTTTGATAATTTTTACCTGCAAAATATTCAAGATGTCTTTTCACAAAAAAAGTTTTGGGTGCACATAGATTCTTCCAGGAGCATGACTTGGCTGGAATCGTTCCAGTGTTCTGTGGCGAGTTGGAGAGGAGAATGCGTGATCAAAAATCCATGTCCCTTTCTTCCTGTCTCATTTGAAAAGTCTTAGTTCTTAAATTTTCAAGTACTAAAGAACTTCTTGGTTCGCCTTTTCCAAAAAACTTGCAAATAAATTGGATTTTATCAGGTCCAAGTTGTAAACTTTCTAGATGCTTACTCATACGCTCCAAAAATGTTTGTTAAGTAATCTATTAAAAATAATTAATAAAATAAATGTATTTCCTTGCGATAATAAAGGCAAGAAATATTATAACGTGAATCTTTAAACAACTCAAATGATAAAATTCTGTTATTTGCGTTCAATATATTTACAAGAATCCACAATTTTTTTACGATTCGGAACTAATGCTTTAAATTATTCTCCTATATTGCGAGGTTTTAAAACATGATATTAAATATTTCTTTTAATTCTTTGTTAACTTTAAGATAAATAATTTAAATGGAACGATAATAATTTACCAACCACTTTTTTCCTTGAGAAATCGTCTTTCGCCAATCGTTCATGGAGGGAGCTCATTGTGGTGGGCGTTGAGGATTTGATCTTTAATACAGAGTTATTCGAACCTCAGATGAAGGTGGTCGTCTGTTTTAACTTGTAATTCGAATTTTTTTACAATATATATAATATATAATATATATATATATATATTATATATATCTATATATAGTATTATTAGTATATATATATATATACATATATATATCATACTATATATATATAGGATATCTATATATATATAATAGTTACTAGTCTATTATAATATATATATATTAATATATAGTATTATAGAGTATTATATATATATATATATATATATATATAATATAGTACCAATTCTCGGTTGGGCCCAAGTGGTTATTTCGTTATTGGTAGTTGGTGGGATCCTGCGTCTCGGCGGGTGTGCAGGTCCGCTCGCCGCGGCCGCTTGGCTGTGCGGCGGCTAGTACGTTGGCGTAAAGTTCGTCGGCAACGTCACTGCTCTTGGTGTAGTCAGTTCCTGTTTTTATGTGTGGTTTTGAGGGGGCGTCAGTCTGTGTTGGTGTGATTGCTGCGCTATATATATATATAGTGAGTATATATCTATAAATGAAAAAACGTGTTTCGTTATCAATGTAATTAATGTATAAATTAACGATGGAACTATTTAATAAATTCCATTCCGATTTCCTGTTATTTAATCAACCAAATTTTTAGTATTTCTAATGCCACGTAACTAAAAAGAATATATTATATATTAATTATATATATATAAGTATAATATAAATATATTATACTATTATATTTATATATTATATATATTATATATATATATAATAATATAAGTATAAGTATATATATATAGTATATATACATTCCTTAGGCGAAAATAATATCAATTTCCTAAACTGGTCACGAAAGTGTTAGGAGAATCGAAGACAAAACAAAAAGCATTTTTGCCACCGAAATTTTAATAATTGGAGAGAAAATCCAAAATGAGCAGCTGTTGCCATAACAAGCGACAATTGTAAAATTCTCCTTTATTGTGAAATCTTTTACCGTCCCATGATAAAAGTTCTGCATTTATTCCTTTGTCATTATTTAAGCCTTCTTTAATACTTCTTCAGTAAATTAATTCGTAGGATTTTGCTTTTGACGGAGGAATTACTAATTGTTCATTTTTACTTTTTGGACTGCAATTATGTATGTATATAATATAGTAGTAATAGTATACTATTGTATATATATATATATAGTAGTATATATATCATATATATATATATAATATATATATAGTAGATATGTAAGTATAATTATATTATATTATATGATATATATATATAAATATATAGTATATATTTATATTTATATATATATATATATATATATATATATATATATAATATATACTATTATATATATATAAGTATATGTATAATAGGTATATATATATAGGTATAATCATATATATATATATATATAGCTAATATTAGTTTTTTATATATACTATATTTAATACTAGGAATTTGAGAGTTTGTTTGCTTTTAAAAATTTCAAACTCTTAATAAATTGTAAAGGTGGTCAGTACCTATCCAGCAATGGTATGTTGTCTGAATCAAATCATATTTATAATATATATAAATATAGTAGTATATAAAATAGTATATAATATATAATATATATATATATAATATATAATAGTATATATTATAATATTATATATATATATATATATATATATTATACTATAATATATAGACAGGCAAGAATGACGACAATGTTTTATATAAACAACAGTTTATTCACGTTCGTTCAGCTTGACCCCTCATCAGGAACTGAGCGCAAATTTGAAATAGGATATAATCCAAGTGTAAAAGTTAGCACATAGTATTAATCATCTGAAAAAAATAAAAAATATTAAAAAAAAATAAAATATAAGATTATAAAAATAATAATAAAAAAAATAAATCACAGAAAATATATATAAGTGAATAGAGAGCTGTGTAATCGTAGTAGTAGTAGTATAGTAGCAGTAGTGATTAGTATTAGTATTAGTAGTGAGTAGTAGTAGGTGAGAGTTAACAAGATGATACTAAAAAAGGTTTGACAGGGAAATGGTGTGAGGAGAAGGACATAGTTGGTTGCTTGTTATATAAGGAACAAAATAGAAGGACGTTATAAAAATGATGCAAAAAAGGTGTGATTTAATAAATTGTGAGTCGATATATATATATATATATATATATATATATATATATTATATGTGTATATACTATATATTTGCTTATGTAACTGTTATATTTAGTTCGAAATTAAAGGAATAGGTATATAATTATATATATATATTATATATAATTATATACTATAGTATATATATAAATAGTATGTATATATATATATATATATATATATATAATTTTATATATATAATATATTATTATATAATAGCTAATGCATTATTATAGGTAGTTTAACTATATATATTAGTATGTATATATAAATATATATGTATTATACTATATATAATATATATATATATACTTAACTTTATATATATATATATATATATTATTTATATACTATTATAGTATATTATATATTGTATATATATTCTTATATATATATACTTATATATATACTATAATATATCAATATATATATATATATATATATATAATTATATGCTGACATGAAAGATTTGTATAATAATAATAAATAAATATAATAATAATAAGTAAGTATAGTTATTTCTTAGTCCTAATAATAATTATTAGACAATAATAATTTTAATAATAATAATCAATAATAATAATATATAATAACTATTATATATATAAGTAAAATATAATAATATAATAGCAATAATATAATAATCATAAATTAATAATAAATAATGAATATTAATATAATTATAATAATAAAAATAATAATAATAATATCAATGAATAAAATATCATTTAAAATAGGAAATTCAAGCACTATAGATTGAACACAAGGGCATGTATATGAATTGTGTATCTAAAGGTAATTAGAAATTGAAGATAAAAAAAAAAGGTAAGAAAAGGAATTATGTGATGATAATTGGGGTGAGGATTGGGAGTTGTTTCAAAGGGGGATTCGACCTGTTTGATGGGAACTGAATTCCAGAGATTTTTCCGATCGCCAACTCAGTAGTCGCCGGATCATGAAGATATACTCACCCAAGTCTGAAAACAAGGGAAGTAGTAACAGGGCCATTCCGCTCGTGCTGACCACATGACCAGCGATGAGCTGCCCAGCCAGGAACCTACCTGAGGCTTTTTTGGCACCGTAACATTTTTGGAATACCAGCTACCTTCATGGTGTTTTTTTAGAAATTTTATTTTATTTTTTATTTTTTAAGATTTTATTTATTATTTATTTTTTTTTTTATTTTTTTTTATTTTTTTTTTTTTACTTCTATTTTATTATTTTTATTTTTTTTTATTTTCGCGGATTTCCCCCCCCTTAAGGGTGGGGGGGCGTTTCGGAGTTCACCAAACGCCGTTTTCGCTTAACCGCAGGCCGCCGCACGCTGGCCGAACCGCGCGCACCGCACGCAACCGCACCGCAACCGCACTGCACCAAGCCGACCGGTTTTTTTCGCTGTTTCGCAACCTCGTTTTTCTATAACTCATGAATGTATTTTAAGTATCGCACGAATGCATTATAAACAATTTTATACTCTTAAATTCACACACACACACCCTCATCACCCCAGCCAGTCCACCCCTCCTACCCCGTTCCATTCACCGTATCTCTATCCCCATTCCATTCACCGGTGACTGCCTTTATCTGTCTGTGCTCTCCAAGAAGGTCTTCCTAATCCCCTATATACCCATTCCATTCATGAATCTATTTTCAAATTTGCTTTCACTATATATATAATAAATATATATATAGTATATATATTTTATATATATAGTTATATAGTATATAATATATATATGTATAATATATATATATTATATATTATAATATAATATATATATAGTATAGTATAATAATATATATATATATATATATATATATATATATATATATATATTATATTATAATAGGTATAACTATAATATATATATATATATTATATATACTATATTAGTGCTCTTGTTACGTACTCTCTGGAAGTTCACAGGTTCCTGAACCCCTGGGGCACTCTTTAAGGAATGTCGCCACAATGTCATTTATACTACTCTAGTCATTGTATATGCACACAGGACGTTTGCGCAATGCAAATGTAAATATCATTATGCGCACGCCATAAACATTCGTTTCTATCTTCTGAATAAGCGAATGCATTCCACCACACAAATGAGATGACATATAGGAATTGTAGGAATATTAAAAAGATGACTCTCCATGTCACTGACAGAACTGGAACTCGATCCGTAGCCTCTTAAGGAAGTGTTTAGGACTTTAACTAATTGGGCTCCGTCTGAATGCCTTTAGTATATCTAGTACAAATGTTGACGTTATGATATATGGAGTCCATGTTATACATAATTCAAAAATTGTGTAAATACTTTGTCCATAATTAAATAGTATAGACAAAAATCGCAGCATTCTTGCGGATTGTAGTCTATGTGTAGTATTATTTCATATATTATTATATTTGGTTATTATTGATATTTCTTAAGGTATTTATAGGTTGAGTGGATAGTCTGATGTCGTATATATAATAATATATTTATATATTATATATATAATAATATATATAATAGTATATTATCATATATATAATTATATATAGTTTCTTTGAAATTACTATAAGGGAAAGATCTAACTAATAATCTATAGTATTAATATATAGTATAATAGTATAGTATATACAACGAGAGAGAGAAAGAGAGTAAATCGCTATCATCCATACACACACACATATATAAACAACACTCACACACACACACACATACACCACACACATATCACACGACCGTTACTAGGCTACTTATTATGTTCACACGACACACACACACAGCACCGCTAGGCTACTTATTACATCACGACCAGATAGCTAT
>JABUQX010015195.1:0-7500 GCA_015478945.1 Trachelipus rathkii
GAAAAGAAGAGAGATTTATTAATCTTGAATCTGAGAATTTAATTGAAAACTTTTAACATTTCTTCCCGTATCTTGAAAAATTTAAATTCACAGCGTAAATTTGCGAGTATTGTAATCACATTTGAATAAAAAAATTTAATGCCTATATATAGTTTTTTTTTTGACCTAATAGTAATATGTACGATTGACGATTTATAAGTTACGATTCTACATCACTAAATTATTATATATATATATATATTATATATATATATATATATATTAATATTATATATATATAATATACATATAATTATATATATATACAACTCTCCTGTGGGGCAAAAAATACTATATCCAATAAATTTAGAACTCAAAGACTTACTATGCTGGTAAAAGAATGCACTTTCTTTACATCAAGATGGCAATGCTAGTTATTTCTTATTATATTATTCTTGTTTATGTAAGAGTATATAATATATTATAGATATATATATATATACTCCACCCTATGGTCTCCACCATCCATTCAATCAGATTTGAAAAGAATTTGCTGAGGAATCTCTCGAAAAAATTACTAGCATAGTGCTATAAAATAATTTTGTATCGAACTTGTATCATTTTACCTCACTATCTTAGGAGAAATCTACTTTTGATATACTGAAAACATTCCTTAACTGCCTTCAGCTATCTCTACTCATAGCGTTACATTATCATCATCTATAAACTCAGAAATCATATACCTTAGTTATTAGCTCTTAATTCAGTATATGACACTACTCTAATTTAGCATATTCTAAATAGTTAATTATTATTAAATTTACGTATGAGGGCCCATAATACTTATAGTGCTACATTTGTTATCTAATATTTGAGGCCCTATTACACAGAGCTATTTAAATCACGTTATAACTTAATAATTATATATATATTCTTTAGCTTACTTGTTAAATACACATTAGGCGAATTTTTAAATTATAGCCAGTCAATCTATATAGCTTTATATTTGAGAGTAGTTTGCTTCCTAAACATACTGATATGCCCTAACTTTTAATTAACCGCTATATATAATCAACCTAAAAATATGCTTTTTTCTTGGTACCACAGCCACATCATCAAAATATTCTGATTAAAAACTCTTTAGGGTGGGTAAAGAATAAGTGGCAAATGATTTTATATGTAATAAATGAAGTATAATGTAGTATTGATAATAGGTTCTTATCCCATTACTATTACTTACATAAATAAAAGTTTAACTTATGCGATATGTAATATGGTGAGTGAGATATGGCTATGAGTCTGTGAGACCAATGAATAAAAGATATAGGTATGATTTATATATGAAGCAGTAATTATTATAAAAGTATCAATATCAAAGTGCTATTTGGAAGTACCTAAAATAAATGCACTAATAAGTTATAATGTCACTGGTGAGACTATATAATATATATATCGTACAATTGAGTTGTTTTACCAGTATTAGTAGCTAAAGAATTTATATTTTATGAGAGTATAGAGACACTATATTTATATATTGTTCTCTCGTGTGGAGAGGAGCACAAATAAATGAGAACAATATATAATTGTGTTGCGTATACAAGTACTTGTATAGGCCCCGTTATGATCAAAGAAATAAGAGTAAGAAAATCTTTTCACGAGAGGCTCACATAGTATCAAAATATAAGAAAAATGTGGAGTGCCACGTTATGCATCAACGAACTAAATGTGAAGAGAAGTCATCCTGAGATAATGGAGAGTTTTAGCTATCACAGCTATTCCTAGAGAGAGACAATAAAGAAAGGGAAGAGAGACGGGTTATGAGGTTATATTTAGTTTATTTTATCTCACTTAACAAAGGGCGATTTCTCAGAGGGGGACAGAGATTTCACATTAAATAGTTTCTACACATATACCTTTACTCATATATCGTGATAAATGTAATATTCATATATAATCTACTATCGAGTACAGTAAATTCTTGCTCTTATGAGATTTTTTTATGAGTCATACTGTGACGTGGAGAGACGAACAGTGAGACATATAGCAATAGAGATATATAAAGAGAAGGAACACCAGCATGTGAACACTACTTCATCTGTATATTCTATGTTTTATTGAAAAATATTAAAGAATATAAACCATTTTCTCCATTTCACGCACATGTGAGATATAGTTAGTTCAATACAATCTGTGGTTGGTAATATAGTTGTTTGCACCGATAAAATGGAGAGTTTTATATATATTTATAATAATTGAGAATTTGAATAAGTTTATGAGTAATAAAAGAAAATTAATTAATTATTATTTTATTTCTGATTATGTAATTATTTAAGGATATATAAGTATGTATGTTAAACGGTTAAATATCAGTTAACTAGTATAATAGGCTTGTATCATATTTTTAGAATTAAGATAACAAATAATAATTAAGTACAATAAATAATTTACTTTTATATTTAGTTTTGTGTTAAGAATGTGTATTATTAATTAAAACATTAATTAATTCATTAAACATATTAATGTTGCAAGAATTCATTATCCTTTTTCCACGTTAAAGGCTATTTAATTCTTAGCTTTCTAAATTAAGTTATTAATCATTTATAATATATTGGTTTTATAATGTAAAATTCCACTATCACATACTTATTATCCTATATAGATTTATGATATTAATTTCAAACTTATTAGTAATTAACTACCTATATATCAATATATAAAATAGTTATTGGTTAAATCAATGTAAGTTTTTTTAGCACCAAGTCAATTCCGAGTGTATATATATATATAGTATAATATATATATTAATATATAGGGAACTGGTATTTGAGGTTAAGCGGATTTACTATAGGTGGAGTAAATAAAATTGGCCATCCTATACCTATCTCGGACCACATTAGGAGATATTATATTATATTATTATATAATTATATATTATATATATATATATAATATATTATATATATTATATATATATATAATAATAAGTATTATATTAATTTGAATGAATATGAATAATATATTATATATATATGATAATATATATTATATATATATATTACTATATATTATATATATGATATATATTATAAAGTTATATATTATAAATTGATAATATGGGATATAATATATTATAAATTAAATATATATATTAATATATATATATATAATATTAATTTATATTATATATTATATATATATATATAAATATATATATATATATAGTATATATATATATATAATATTACAGAGAGTGCATTTTTAAATACGGCTCATTTTTATCAATATTATATTAAGTGGTTTAATATGTATAGGTAGTATAAATATAATGATTATAAAGGCAAAAACTACTTACTTATAATTATATAATAATCAATAATACCATGATCAGATATATATAACCTTTTTATTAACTTTGAGACATTTAATAAGTCTTCTAATACTGACTCATTATATTACCATTTCGCTCTTTGCATCTCAAAATGTTGGCAAAATATATATTCTCCAAGTACCAGTTAACGCTCACTGAGGGCCCGAATCATGATAATAACTCATCTAATGCTAAGTTACATATATATCTATATATATAGCCAATTTCACTTTAAACCTATCATACAACACATTTTTAAATGAAAACTTTATACTCAATTTCATGTTATTTCTTAGTGAATTTTTCTTAGGCTGACGTAAACTCTCATGCAAGTCTCTAGTCTCGATGAGTTACGTGATGACTAGAACAGATTATAAGCGAGTTATAAATTTGAACGAGGTGGACGATTATAGTCTTTAGATAAACACGAGGAGAGCAAATGTGTATGCAAAATGTTTCCATAATTACATCTCCTATCTACTTTCCTCACTAATGAGAGTGATGATATTTAATAATAACCATAAAATCTGTTCTAATATTTTGCCCTTGATTATTTAAGTTTTTATAAAATAATAGTAGTTACAGAATTTAATATTAGACCTGTTGATTTATTACAGAGGTGACTTTCTTTTGGGAAGGTCTTATGTAGTAGTTTAACTATATGGCATTATTGGAATTTAAAACACTGATATTTTAAAAATTCGTCCTGGTCAATAGAATCATTTTCACACATAAAAGGGCCAATACTGTATTTATCGTGTCAAAATTACCAGTATCCGTTATATACATAATTATTATCATTTCTTTCATACAATAAACTGAGAAAAAACAATCACGACTCACCTAGTCTTATCTAGAGTAATTTGACACCTTAGAGCATTCTTAGTATCTATATATAGGGCCAATATTAATATATACCATTTAATTAATTATTATATACCGCTTACTTACTTGAGCTATGGTAAATATCCAGCAACAGCACGTCATTATTTCTATTCATCTGTATTTTTACCAACACTCACATTAATATCGGGGCTTATTAAAAAGTTGCTACATATGTTTACCACTTTAATCTACTAATCAGTATAATCGCTATACACTGGAATAAATATAAGTTGTAGTTAAGTACTGTTAACTAATACTTACTACTTAATCATTATATATATATATAAACCGGATCTCTCTCAGCTTTGAAAAATGAATGTATTTATTATATTATTCGGATTGATATTTCTTTGCTTTTTCTTTCAATCTTCTTTTTTCATTTGACGAATTTCTGCCCACTTGAACGTGTATTTCTTAATACATGTTTAAATTCAAAAAAAAATAAAAAAAAAAAAAAAATAATACTATTACATGAAAAGTATCGAAAATAGTCAGAGAGGAACCAGCTCAGTAACACGATGAAACAAAAATAGAAGAGTATCAGCGAGTATAGAAGATACAGTGGAAACAGAGATCATTAAGATATTGTCATGAAGATACGAAACGAGGACAATATATACCTACAGACAAATATGGTGCGGGAAATTTTGTTGAAGAGAGTGTTTCCTGAGAATAGCATGATACGTAATGAATTCCACTGTGGAACCATAAGCTTTGCAGATTATTTGTGTGTCGAGGAATGATTTTTCTCCGTGGTTCATTGAGCATGTATAAATAGTTGGAATAAGAGCAGTAGATGTGATCTTAATGTAATATTAAAAGTTGAATGAGAAATGAGTAGTAGAGGACGAGTGAGTAATACAATTCCACAAAATATAACTCATATTATCTGATTCTCTGGGTTCTCTTTACTAATTTTAGTTACTAAATTTACGGTGGTACTATATATTATACTTGCCTATTTTGTTTTATGTTTAGAGGTTTTGCGCCAAATTGTTAGTTTTGAGAGATTTGAGATAAGGTGTATTTATTTGAGTATCGATGTGATTTTAGACTGTTAATGACTGACTGACTTATTATCTGTATTTATATAAATCTTTTTCACTTATTTAGGGATTTCTACTATTTTGAGGGTAGTTTATTTTATTTTTTTGAGTGTTCCTTTGAATTGTGATTTTGGATATTTGTGCAGTTGAAGGTATTTATTATTTATATTATATAAAAATGATACATCAAACAAAAAAACAACTTTAACGACCATCGTGGGTTGGTACACGATACAAACTGAACCACTAAGTTTATTCAGGTGTGTATTGAAGTAATAATAAGGTACACTGATTAGTTTCAGGCATCTGTGTAAAGTATTGATAAATAAAGAACTTTCATCTCTCTCTCTCTCTTTAGCCATAGTCTTCACTCTCTCTCTCTCTCTAATCTCTCTCTCTCTCTCTATATAATACTGATCTCTACTATCAATATCATTATCATCCTATTATTCACTATCTTATCTCATCATTATATTTACTCTTCATATTATGTCATCTCGTTCACTCTCTCTCTCATCTCTCTGAATATATAACTCCTTTCGACTAGTATAATTCACTTCAGTATCTCTATATATTCTCTTTGACTCTCTCTTTTATAAATCGATATTCCAGTATTATCTTACTCTATATACTCACTCTCCTCTTACGTTATTTACTCTCTTCAATTCTATTACTCTCTTCTATAGATCTCTCACTATCTCTTCATCTCTATTCATCTCTTACTATCTCTCTATATATCTCGTTCTCTATCTATCGTCTCTCTTCTCTTCATCTATTAATTAGTTCATCTCATATCTCTTAGAGGAGGACAATACGATGCACGAGTCTCAGGAGGGAGAGCTTTCATTTATTCGGGAGTTTTCACTCTGGCGGAACAGTGGCTCTCATTCTCTCCCCTCTTTTGCCCTGCCCGTTGCGCACTCTCGGTCTCCTTGCGCCCCCCGCTACCGGGCGCTTGCCGGTGGGCGTCTATTTACGCCACTGTCTGTCTGCTTCACCACTTCCTACACTGAAATAGCGTCCTCATTCTTTTCGTGGTCGCCTCTCTCTTCTCTCTCCTATTTCTCTTCATCTACATTCATCCCTCCCACCCTCCCCCCTTGCTTCCATTTCTTCCATCTCCATTCCCTCCTCCTTACATTCTCACAATAGTTCCTCCTCAGGTTCCCTTATGTTCTTCTGCCTGTGTCGATTCACATTTTGAATCGGGTTGCATGGGCCTCCTTGAAATCTATGTACAAGTTAGGAAAGACGCGGTGGCCCGGACTGGTTCCTTCGCTGTGTTTTGAAGCGGAGTGTGCTCTCCTTGTCTCTTCCTGCGCCTCCTCGTTCAATCCTATATTCATCATATCTCTCAATACTAGCACTTCCCTCCCTCAGTGTTGGAAGCACGCACATGTCCAACCCTATTCAAAAAAATAAAATGCCGCTCTGATCCCTTTCTAACTATCGCCTATATATGTTCTCAATTGTAATCTATCTAAGATCTCTGAATCCCTTTTCTCACTCTCATTTCTTAATCATCACTGAAACTCATTCCCTTCTTTCCGATCGAGAGTACGGCTTTGGACGCTCTCGACGGTCTTACTGTCCGACTATACTTTTCCTGTCCAACATATTTATGGTTTGGCGGCCGTAGGAACTACGAGAGACCTTGGTCGTGGTGCACGCTCTTGACATATCAAAGCATTCGATGACGGCGGTTTGTGCATGCGTCAATGCTCTTCCAAGGCTCCCACCCTTTGGGTTCCTCCTTCTTCTTATGTCTAGCTTTCTTTTCAAATGGGCTCCATATCGCGACTGTTGTTGATTCGGGTGTGTACTCTTCCTTCTTTTCTGCGTCAATAAGTTGTGTTCCTCGGGTTTTGTCTTATCTCCTATTTATTCTTACTTTCAATTAATGATCTTCTCACCTGCACATCTAACTCTAATCACTCATATGCCGATGACCTCGACCTTCTCTCATCTCTCAATCTCATTTCAATTCTGCTCTCATTTACTTCTAGAGTTGCCGTCTCGTCTTAATCATTTTTGATTCTTTTCCCTCTCTGCTGAATTCCTGGATAGGAATTTCCGGGTAGGCGGTTCGTCTCTCAACCTTGTGAAATTTCAAAATTTTTCTTTTTAAAAACTTCAAATTCTTCAATTCTCACTCTCTAAAACCCTTCTACTTTTCCTATCTCTTTCGACGTGTTCTCTTTCTCTCTCTCCCTGCGCAAATAT
>JABUQX010015195.1:12500-28417 GCA_015478945.1 Trachelipus rathkii
GGAATGTTCTTTGTTTACATTGTGGTTAGTTAAAGGGACTACATTGTTTTCCTTTCTTGGAATGTTGACCGTGGCGCGTGTAGAATTTACCTTTATGGCCTGGTAATAACGAGCCTTCAAGGTAGGGGAGATTTCTTCATATTTATAAGCGGTTGGGAGGTTCGAATGTAACTCCACGTGGAGTGGTTTGGAAGCTTCGCTCTGATTGGTCAGTTGGCAGGTGGCAGAACCAATCACAGCGTTCGTACGAGGAGGCGTGGTTTTGAGCTGTGTTACTTCGTCAGTAGCTTCAATTTCTTCATTATTTTGATCATCATTATTAATCTTGTTTATCAATAGAAACTCTGCAAGGGGATTTGTCTTTTTTGTGATTAATTCCCAGGAAACTTTGTAACTACTTAGCAAATTTAAGCTCCTAATTTCACGTACATTATAATTCTTATCATCATTTATTCTTTTATATTTATTTATAAGTTCTCTTGATTGGGTTTCTATTTGGATGTCCTTGTTGGCAAGTAGATGTCCGTACTTTCGCAAAACCTTCGTCAGACAGACTAGCAGTCGGTTGGCCTGATCATAATTTCTTTCTGTGGGAGAGAGGACTGAACTATAGAAAGCAATAGGCTTATCGCCTCCGTCAGTAGCGGAGAAGATGACTGCTGCTGCAGATACATTTGTGGCATGAATTATAATTTTGAAAGGGGTGGTGGTGCTTGGATAAGCAAGTACAGAGGCATTTTTAACAGCCTTCTTAGCATTTTCGAAGGCTTTATCCGCTATTGAGTTCCAGCAGATGCGGCGGTTCGAGTAAGGTTTACCTTTTAAGAACAGATTGAGGGGCGCTGTTATTTCAGCGAACAGTGGGGTGCTACTGCGGTAAAAACCTACTTTTCCAAGGAAACTTCTTAATTCTTTTATAGTCCTTAGCTTTGGGGTGTCTAGGATGTCCCCAATTTTCTCATGATTTGGCCTCAGGCCGCTTTCGTTGATGGTGTACCCGAGGTAGTCAATCTCTTTTTCTGCAACTTGGCACTTTGCAGGATTTATACTGATATGTAGGTATTTTAATCTCCTTAGCACCTTCTCCAGGAGGATTTTGTGCTCCTCTTCAGTCTGTGTGTGAATCAAAATGTCATCCATGTAAGCTTGAGTATTGGGGATGCCTTGTATGACTGTATCAATGTAAGCTTGAAATATAAACGGGGAAGAGACATAACCCATCGGAAGGCTCCTGTAGGTGAAGGATCCGACGTTGGAGGTGATGGTGAAGTACTTCTGCGAGTCGGGGGCCAATGGCACCCCGTAGAAGGCCTGGGTTAGGTCCAAACGTGTGTATAGCCGGCTCCCCTTCAGGGTGGACATGGCATCCTGCAGGTGCGGGAGACCATAGGTCTCTATTTCAGCTCTTTTGTTCAGCTCTCTAAAATCGGAAATTATTCTCACTCTATTACCGCTTTTCTCTAAAACACTCATAGGAAAAGACTAGGGGGAATTGCTGCGGCGTAGGACTCCTGTGGCTACAAGATTATCAAGTTCTGCTTTAGTTTGAGCATAAAGCTTGTGAGGTACCCTCCGGGGTTTGAGTGAGATCGGGGGTCCCTTTATGTTTGCTTTGTAAGGGTAGTTGTTGGCGAGTTCTATCAATACTTTTTCTGGGATAAAAGCGGCCTTTTCATCAGAGGTCTCTTGGCCGTCCTCACCTATTAAAGCTGTGCTCATTCTCTTATTTTTATTCTTATATTTCTCAAAGATTTCATCCCACCGTTTCATTTGTTTTAATTTTATGTGGTGGTTTTCGGGTAGATAGGGGTTTACAAATAACTCTGAATATTTCATCAATATATCATTAAAATTTAAAGAACTATGAGGTACATGCACAGAGGGAGGAGGAGAGAGAGAGATTTGAGGAGGAAGAGGCAGGCACATTATTAATATTAAAATTCATATTCCTACTCAATTTTAAGGTATTATTTGTGACTGAGTCTATTAATAAATCACGTTTAAAATCAATGCCCATCTCAAAATTCTTTAAAAATGATAAACCTAAAATGTTTGTCTGAATATTAGCCAAATAAAAAGTTTCAGTATATTTACGTCCCAACCCCAAGTCGATTTCAATATTTTTAACATCATAAATAGCGATTTTTGAGTTATTTGCTGCAAGCATGTATCCTAGGGGTGCTTTGTGATGGTCAGAAGCACTGCTCGCAAGGATGCTTTTCACTGAGCCACAATCGACCAGGTAATCGACCTTATTTAATGTGTCATAGACTATATACAAGGTTAAGTTGTCAATCTTGCAAATCCTTCTGTCTCCCTCAACATCGGCTGTAACAGTCTTACTGCTTAAGCAGCGATCGTCAACAGCACTTAAATCAGTCGGGTCTGACAGGATATTTGCTTCATTGCTTCCACTTTCCCTTATATTGTCTATAACACCCCCCCATTTAATAAATTTGATTTAAAAAAGACGTATCCCACATGCAAGGGACTGACAGTAGTGATAAAATTATTATTTTGTACATTACCCATATTGTTTGAAACATTTGTTTCGAGACCTTTGTTGACATCGGTACTATCTCTAATATAATTATTATTATTTGTTGATATATTTTTGTTTTGTGGACTACTACCATTTTTCATTTTTAAATTTTTAGAGTTCTTTAAGCAAAAAGGCAGCATGTATTCCTTGTACATTGTTGATGACTTTATGATTGAGTCTGTGTAAGAGATGACGAATGTTTTTTATTTATTTGAATTCATTATTTTCAATTTTATTGTTATTTATAAAAGATTACTATATTTCTATTTGGTTAATGCTAGTTTAGTGGTTTTCATATTTTGAATCAATTTCAGATCATTTTTTGTTCATGTTATTCATTAATATTATTATCTATTATTATTATTTATTCATTATTATGTATTATTATTATTAATTATTATTATTATTATTATTATTATTATTAATTATTATTATTATGTATTGGTAGTAGTAGTAGTAGTAGCAGTAGTAGTAATTTTGCCACTATTTTTATTAATGTTAATAGCGTTTGTAGGATTTATATAACTGTTATTTAATTCACCAGCACTATGATTTTCTAAGTTTATTTCATAAATTTTATCACTGTTCGTTTGAGGGATCATTTATTCACACTTGGATTGGTATTTTTAAAAATCTCACTTTTTTCTGTTGTGAGTAGAGTTTTTATTGGCTGCTGGTTAGATGGATAAATTTCGCAGCCGCCTTTATGCAGTTTCCCCGACGATGATGGGGCACCAATTTTGATATGGCATTATTCTTTCGCCCTGTTATGTAATATTGGATACATAGGCATTCATTTCCTTGCACATGCGGTAGGCTTTGGAAGAGATAGCGGCCATGATTAGAAACATACACTCGTTTTACGGGGCGTTATTAAAATGCCCTTACTATAGCATTTTCATCTGAACCTTGCGTGTTCCTGTGACCTACCTTTTGTCGCCGTGTCAAGGTTTCCTCTCTCAGCTGAGTTGGATTGGGCTTTTGAAATGAACATGCTTAAGTGAGCGGGCAAATCTCGTTCACACGTTTTCGTGAGGCATTCGCCATCTGGCGTGAGAACAGCTGCTTTCCTGCTGTGACCAGCTTTCATGTTTCGCCTCTTGGGTCGCGCGCGCTGAGCGGTGGGTAGGCGGAGTCTGGTTTCCCTTGTGTCTGTTCTGTTTTCGTAGGCAGAGTTGAAGAACTCCAAACGTCTGTTCGTAATTTGGGGATTTGTTGGTAATTTTCGTTCCCTTTCGAACAAAGTTCTGTAAAGGTTCAATCATGCCACCTTCAACGCATTCTAATGAAGGTCATTTTCCTTCGCCAGTGAATAGACCTGACATCCTGGAACATTTGGGCATTTGCTCTAAGAACAGATCGATGGCAAATTTGGGGTTATGTTCCACCAGAACATCGAAGCTTTTGTTCCCCAGCACTCCTTTTACTCGATGGAGATATTCACTTGGCAACTCATCGGGTGCCATGCCTTGTTTGAAGACATCCCTTATTCTATTTCTTAAGGCGGGAAGGTAAACTTCCTCGATATTTTCTAATAGCAGACGATAAGCGTTATTTTGAAGGGGGAATTTAATTTTTGAGACCAAATTCGTGGGCAAGATTGGTGCCAACAACGGAACAACGTCGTGAGTACCTTCTACATGGATTTAATTTGAAGATTGTTGTTGTTGCACTTAACCAATTTATAACATCATAAGGGTCAAAGGTTGGTAACTGACTTGATGTTAGTTGACTGTAGGTCTTTAATGGTGAGTCGGTATTAGGACGCCTCGCCCTTTCTTTTTGGCGCGAAGATTGTGGCGTGATTTCCAACTCCGCCTCTGATGACGAAACAGATTGCCCTGTTTCATCCTGCGAGGGTGGAATTCGTTGGGGGGACGGAGATTTCCCCTTATTTCCTTTTGAAGACTTCTTTGTTTGAGTCCTAAGAGTCAGCTTCTTTGTTGATACCATTTTCTTAGAGTCTTAAGTTACTGACTCTGTCTTATGGAGTCGACTTTTGAGTCAAACTTAGGCGTTTGTTAACTAAGCCTAATATCAAGAGCTTGGTTTTGAAACTCTCAAATTTCCAAAATAGCCAACGGTTTTTTTCTGTTACTATCCGAATTTTTCTAACAACGACTTTTACTTCTTATTATTTAATGAGGTTAATAAGGAACTGATTCTTCACGTTGTTATTACTTTGACTCATATAATTTGTTTAATTTGTCATATATCAACTATTTTAAGCACTTAAATACGAGAAAGTAACGGAAATTTTTTTTCGAATTTATAACGTATCTGACTCCAAATTAGGGGGGTTCTAATTAGTCACTTTAGGGGGCAGCAGACCCCCTTTTCGTCACTGCTGGGGTTACCAATGAGGTCTACGCCGAAATCACTTCGGCTATCAAATGATTAATGAACTTTCATTCATTAATTGGGGAATTGATTAAGAGTTACTTTCAACGTAGTGGCTTTATTATGATAGTGAAATGACAATGACAAATAGGGTTTTCATCAGAGAAATAAATAGGATATTATTATGCACAAATCGTCGTTAGCAACACAATAAATTACACGCAAACTAACAATAAGAGATGGCACTGATTCCTATTCTAAATAGCCTTCCGGCGTAAGGCCTGAACTAACAACTTTCTTAGAGCATCCTCATGCTATGAGGGCCTCTACAATACTCCCGAGCTTTGTTTGGGCAGCGTCCCTTGTGGGCCCTTGCACCAATCACAGCTCTTGTTTGGCGTCTTTTTCCTTGGGGAAGGAAATAGGCGCCAAACACTTAGGCTTTTAAACAATATACATTTATGTAATTAAGAAGTGGTCCACCGATGATTTTAAAGTGATATGCAGGAGACTTGCAATAGCCTCTCACAGAGCTGCATACACTCTAAAGACAATGCATGCTATTGTCTTACAAAGATTCCCTATCGTAATTTCACCCTATATATAGGTCCTTTTCTGTTTTACGACTCCGTCAGTTTTGAATTTATATATATATATATATATATATAGTAATATTATATATTTTTAATTATTTTATATATATATATAATTATATATATTATATATATATGTATATATATATATATATATCATATATAATATATATATATTATATATATATTTATATTATTATTGCTACTATTGATACCAACAATTGAATTTGCGGTGATACTCGAAACATGATTACAAAGTTCGACCCAATATTTAAATAATTTTTTAAAAATCACATTTATGTTAAATAATTTTTTAAAAATTGAAATATCTCGAAAAGTAACGACACTTACAGAAAAACCAATTACATATTTAGAATCAGCGTATAACGCTTATTACAAAAATGTAAAATAATTATATATTTTTCCAAAAATGAAATATCTCGAAAAGTACGACATTTACAGAAAAACCAATTACATATTTGGAATCAGCATATAAAGCTTATTACAAAAATGTAAAAAATAAATAAATAAAAAAAAATTAGGGGTCTCGGTCCGACGGGGGACAGAGGGGGGACGTTTTCCATACCCCGTGACACCTAAATACCAAAGAGCGGGGGTTCCGGAGATCCTCCCCGGAGGGGGGGGGGAAATAGTCCCACCCTGTCGTTCCCCGGAAGGCCGAGAGACCCCGACTCCTGCCATCTTTGCTGTTTACCCTTGGGTATTCCTTTAGTTAAAAATAAAAAAAAAAAATTAAAACTGACGGAGTTATAAAACGTAAAAGGTCCTATATATATTTTTGAATCATGTCCGTTACCACTTAAATTGATTGTTAGGATCATATACTAGAAATATATCAAAAAAAAAAAAAAAAATAAAAACTGACGGAGTCGTAAAACAGAAAAAGTGTCCTCTATATTATAAATATATATATATATATATTATAAAGTTAATATATATATATATATATATATTTATATATTATAGTATATATATTATATATAATATAATAATATATATATATATATAATAGTTATATATTTATATAGTATATATATATATATAATATATATATATATAATATATTATGATATTATATATATATATATATATATATATATTATATATATATATATTATATTATATATATATATAATATATATATATTATATATCAGCGTTTCCATTAGCCGTCATATGTATCTTAAAAACTATTAATATCTACAGTAAAAATAAGAATACATTTTTGAAATCAGCGTAAAAAGCTTATTATGAAACACTTTTTAAAAATAAAAAAAAAGCGTTTTATAAAGTTATAAAAATGTAGAAATAGTCATTTTTTAAACTTATTTTAATAACTTACTTACGTTTGCCCTTTAAATATGGGTGTGGTTTAAAATTAAGAATATCCAAGAGGTATACCTCACCGATGGCATGGAGTCGGGGTCTCTCGGCCTTCCGGGGAACTACGGGTAAGGACTATTTCCCCCCTCCAGGGAGGGTCTCCGGAACCCCCGCTCTTTGGTATTTGGTGTCGCGGGGGGGTTCCTCCGCCCTCCCCTACGGGGTATGGAAATACGTCCCCCCTTAATGTTTCTTCTTCCGTTCGGCTCGAGCCGCGCTAATTTTGCCGTGTAAAATCCTCTTTTATATAATATATATATATATATATATATATTATATTATATATAATGATAGTATATATAATTAGTACAAGTTAGTATATATATATATATATATATATATATATATATATATATATATATATATAGGACCTCTTCTGTTTTATGACTCCGTCCATGTTTCCCGAATTTTTTTTTGTTTGTTTTTAATATATTTCTAGTATAAGATCCTAACACAATCAATTTAAGTGGTAACGGACATTTCAAAAGTTCGATAGGACCTTTTACGTTTAACAACTCCGTAGTTTTATTTTTTTTTTTTTTTTTATAACTAAAGGGAATACCCAGGGTAAACCTGCAAAGGTGCGGAGTCGGGGTCTCCTCGGCCTTCCTGGTGAACTACAGGGGTAGGGAACTATTTCCCCCCTCCGGGAGTTCTCCGGAAACCCGCCTCTTTGGTATGTTGGGTTCGCGGGGTGTCCTCCGCCCCTCCCCTACGGGGTATGGAAACGTTCCCCTGCCCCTCTGTCCCCCGTCGGCTCGAGCCCCCTAAGATTTTTTTTTTTTTTGTGTCAGTTTTTGTTTTTAATATTTTTTTTTTTTTTTACATTTTTGTAAATAAGCTTTATACGCTGATTCCAAATATGTAATTGGTTTTTTCTCTAAGTTTCGTACTTTTCGAGATATTTCATATATGAAAAAAAAAATATATATAGGCCTATAATTTTTCTTTTTTTTTTTTTTTTACATTTTTAATATAAGCCTTAATACGCCTGGATTTTCCCAAATATGGAATTTGTTTCTGTAGTGGTAGACTTTTCGAGATATTTCATTTTTGAAAAAATATTGAACAAAATGTGAATTTTAAAATTATTTAAAATACTTCGAACTTTTGAATCATGTCCTTTACCACTGAAATTCATTGTTGGTATCATATAGTAGCAATATATTAAAAAAAAAACAAAAAAAATTAAAACTGACGGAGTCGTAAAACAGAATAGGACCTATATGGACATATATATATATATATATATATATATATATAAAAATATATATATTAATATATATATAATATATATTATAATATATATACTATATATATATAATATATATATTATTATATATATATATATATATATAATAATATATTATATGTATATATATATATACTATATAAGACAAATGTAACGACTTCGTAAATCAGAACCCGTTACAATGAATTGTGTGAATATACAGACATATTAAACGAATTAACAGAAAAAATGAGACCCCGTTGCAATGAACTGTGTTCAAGGTCGCAGAGAAGGATAAAACTTTCCAAATAAGATAGAGATATTAATTGTTATTTTTAATTATTTATAATTCATTTATTTCATTAACCATAGTTATTTAATAAGTTTCATAAGTAAAATTTTACGCAGATTTTAAAAATGTATTCCGTTTTAGTGTAGCATTAATAGATTTTAAGATACATATGACGGCTAATGGAAACGCTGGTGTAGTTCGATTGGTTAATAAGATATTAAATTATCTGTCATAAACTTACTCTTCCAACATATAAACAATATTCCTTTGGCGCAGGCCCTCGTGAACAATCCATCAACTAACCCTTTTAAAGATTATCAAACCTGTATTGTAGCAGTATCCAGACCTCCTGTTAAATGAGTTACCGGCCTGTGCAATATTATAATGCAATTTGTACTTTAAACTCACCAACTTATCTCCCTGGAGACCCTTCAAGTGAAACAACGGTTTGACCGAGTTCTTTGCCTTAACATGTGAAAGATTCAGTCAATGTTTATTTCTTATCAATAATAAACTTGCTTAAATGATCAAAACCCTTTGATCAATGAAATGCAATGTCTTAGACTTAAAATATAAGCGATTACTTGAAATATTTGAATAAATGAGAAAGTAAAACACGTTTGGAAACACTCAAGGAAACTACTGGATTAAATTTAAAATACTTTAATAAAAAAATAAATGAAAATGTACTGATCCTTACGAAACTAGGTTTTTATATAATCCATGGACATGCTTTGTCGAATGTCTGTAGATATTCCGCATAGCATGCGCACTGCCAAATATAGAACCTCAAGTACTAATACTGATCATATATATATATATATATATATATTATATTATAGTATATATATATATATATATATATATATATATATATATAATAATATATATATATAATTGATAATATATAGTATAAATAATATATATATTATATATTATATATATATATATATATATATATAATATTATATAATATTTATATAATACATAATATATATAATATAATATATATATATATATATATATATATATATATATATATATATATATATATATATATATATATATATATATATATATATATATATATATATATATATATAATATATATATATATATAAATATATATTATGCTTTAAGAAAATATAAAAATATCAATACAAAATGCTCTATCATTAAATTTATATAAATTTTTGCCATAAATATTTTAACATTCATAAAAGAGAACTTAAGATAATTTAAAAAACAAAATATATTAATAAAATATTTAGACAGATTGATTATCTCAGTTATGAAATATTTACTTTTGAAATATGAAAAAAACTTTAATTCTTCACAACAGACGTCGATTTTTCAGTGTGTACAAGACAATGCAGTTCCAGCTGACATAATTAACAGCTGTTGTCTAATGCAAAAGAGTTGCCCAATTAGTATTAAACAAAACCTTATCTTTTCCAAATAAAAATTGAGACCTTTAACAATTAACAATATGTTAAAACAATGAATATTAAATCGTTAAACGTTTTATATTTGTTAACACAATATAATCTTTACCATACTTTGATAAATAAACTTCAATAATACATAACCTTACCTGCTAGTAAAATATAGCAACACTGCGGACACTATGCACTTGCAAATCGCATTTACAGACGACACTTTGAAATACAATGCAAATAATATTTACACAATGAACACAATTATTTTAAAAACAACTAACAGCTTTAAATACCAATTACTTGTACAATAAAAATAACCAGCATATTTTTCCCCACAATTGAAAATTTTAACCAACCATAATATATTTAAAAACATATTAAAAAATTTCGTTTGTCATAAAAACATAAAACAAGAGACACTCCATGGACCACAAAAAAATATGGCACACTAATACAAATATAATTGAGTCGATAAGGCATCAAGGCTACCAACTGTTTATAGCATCCCGTCGATTAATAACGGAATGAAAGCGAAAAGATCAAAATATTCACATTTTGTTTACTATTTATATGAATCATCTGTAATTTAGTATAACGCTTGCTTCATCCATCATAATTCTTAAAATAATAATAAAATGATGTATATATTTTATCAATTAATTCAGAAAGACAAATATATACTAAAATTAGAAAGGAAGAAAATTGGGTATTTTTTGTACAATCGAAGCTCGTTCTCAAGAAATTACAATTTTCCTTTAAAATTAAAATATAAAAGCTCATAAAATTTACACATTGTGCGCTCCACACTTTACAAAATCATTGAATTTTATTCAATAAATATTTATTTATATATATATAAAAACATTTATATATATAACTAATGCGTAGTATCCTTACAACTGTTTTAAAATATAAATAATAATATAATATAATATAATAATAATAATAAATAATATATAATAAAATAATAAATAATATAATAATAATAATAATAATATAATCAATAATAATAAATAATTAATAATAATATAATAATATAATAATAATATTAGTTATCAAAGTTTTGTCAACAACGACAAATGAGAATTCAGGTTTCAAAATTAAGTCTTCAAAAGTGAGTTCTCATTGGTTGCTGTCCACTCATAAAATACATACATATTTACAAATATTTTGACTGGACCCCTACAGGTACATCAAATTATAATAGAATAAGAAGAGGTATTCCAATGGCAATGCTTGGCCTATTACCTTTAGATACATAATGAAAATAATGTTATATATTTCATGTACAACTGCATTACATTTTGGCCCACCCATTATGAAAGCAAAATTGGTACACTTTTGCTTTATGGTACATGAGATTAAAAACGTTGGTTTCATTAATTCAGTGTTCTTCTTCAGTATGACAACCTTCTGAGTTATGAACCAAATTATGCGTCGGCATACATATGCTTAAATGGTCAGTGGATGACGTTGTCCGTCGCCCCACTTTGTGGTTAGGACAAACTTGATTTTTGAAGAAGGCAGTTTTCTCAAGAGTATTCGGTCGGTGTTCACGCGGTCAAAAGAGTATTGAACCTATTCTTGAACAAAAATAAGTCCGCCTCAATTTCTTTCGTCTTTTATTTTCGTTATGACCATATTTTTGCCGGCATTTTCCTTTGAAACACACAATTTACCTCAGTAATTCTTCTTACACCCTTTCTCCAAGACCTACACGCCTCTTTCTTTCTTCGTCATCTTCCTTTTTCTCTCCAACTTCCCTTCTCATATATCACACATTTCTTTTGTCTTTCTGTGTCCTCTTTCGACATCTTCACCTTTCTGCTAACTCCTAATCTCTTCCTTGCCAACCTAACTTCGCACTGACGACTCTTCTTACCATCAATCATACTTCTCTTCTTCTTACAAATCAGTTTCTACTATGCTTCGCTTTTTCCCTACATTTTTCCTGTCTGTTAATCCTCGCTGAAATGTTTCCTCTCCTCTCGTTCCGCAACATAACTTCTTTTATTCTCCAACCTTTTTCCCAATGGCCCCCCTCCGGCCTTCTCTTTAATAACTCATTTTCAAACCCTGCATTGTGCCATTTAAACATCATTGACCGACTTGTACACTTTTTCATGGCAGTCCTCGTGTCTCATAATTCACTCCTTTATCAAACGTACTTATGCACAATTGACTTTTCCCCCTCATACTAAACAGGTTCAATGAACTTTGCTCTTCCCTTGTTCCCAACTTTTAATCCTGAACGCAATAAATTCTGACTGTCCCAGCAATACTGCTGAGGATAACTCTTAATCTTCTCTCTGCGTTCCGGCATACCATCACAAACTTCCTTTACACTACACTCTTTAACTTCCTCTCTTTGTGACATCGCATCTTTCTGTTTACTTTTAAAAAGTCTCCCGAATCGTATAAGTTCTTGCTCTTCATCACCATGGGTTATGCCTTCAACACCACAGCTAACACACCCTCTCTCCAAAACTTGTGTGTGTCGATCTGTTATCACCTCTCAGGTTGCCATCTCATCATTTCTTCGTATAGTAACGGGTATCTGTTTTCTTCTTCTCAGAGAAACCACCTTTGTACTTTCTCTACCATTGATGTCATCTGGACATCCATTATTCTTGTGTCATCTTCAACATCGCTTAGTGGTTCTATAGGGACTTTATCTTCTTTTCCTGTAACTCTTTCATCCTTAGATGAACATTGGGACTCTTTCATCATACACGATGGTGACGTCACTGGTTGGCCTGCGACATCTTTTTCTGAGATGTCGAGATTGTGACGTTGACGTTTTCTTGTAAAAATCTTCCTCTCCAGCACTCTCGTCGCCATCAAAATTATGAATTTAATTTGGTCCAGATTCTTCTTGTGAATCTTCCTCAGCGCTCTCAGCGATGGGGGACCGCACACTTCTGATGGTTATGGCCCGACTCTACTTTACGAAGGTCCTCCTCGGACACAACGGTCGACTTCCTCATGCGGAGTGTTTAGCTGGAACGGGGTAATGCGCCTCTTGACATTCCCAATGACAAATCATAAGTGACTCCCGGCAGTACTGCTGCAGTCGTCCTACCCTCGAAGTAAGGGGTGTCCACATTAATCGTCGCGAGTGGAGCCTCTATCACCGTTCCGTTCATCAACCTCAATGTTACGTTGTCACCAACATAACACTCCTTGGGTACGTATTCCTTTTGTACGATTACATGACTACAACCAGAGTCACGGAGTGCCTTGGCACTGTATCCGTTCACCGTCCCATAAGCTACAGGCATCCGACATGGGGTTCCTTCGTCTACTGCGAATCCAAATGCTGCGTTGTTCTCTTCGTCGCCCTCTTGTTTACTGGAAACATTTTGTCCTATACCACTACAGCTGAAATATGGAGGGGCTCTACAATCTCTAGCGAGATGCCCACTCCTTTGACACTTGTAGCACGTGATCACCTCCCTCGGCTCACTGCTACTGCGACGATAGTTCTGTCTGTCGCCGCTCCCACCTCCGATCCTGCTTTCATTGTTAGTTGATCTCGATGCATGTTGGTTGCTACTTTTCTGATTACCATTCGTAGAATAACCATTGCCTTTCGATCGTGAAAGTGTATTATTATGTGTTGCTCTTATCAAGTGATTGTGACTTTCGCGTGTGAACTATTTACTGCGAACTTTAAACGATTGCGCTTCATATACACCCTTCTGACATACGTTATTATTCTTCTTGGTGATTTCTTCTCGTTCCTTAGGGTAGGTTGCGAGTTTCCTTTGGAACAGTATTCAAAATACTTGATTCACTGAGAAAACTCAAATAAGATCATCAGGTGTCAGTGTTACGTCTGCTGCTGTTATCCACTTTTTAAGAGCTTTCAATAATCCTTTGTAAATTACACCTAGGAATTATCATCTTCGTAGGAGTCCATAGTTTTTATACTTCGTACATACCTCACTTTCGTGAGTCCGTACCTCTCCATAAAGCTTCTTTTCAGACCTTCATTAGTGATCTTCAACTCTTCAACAGTCATTATTGTTTGAACACACTGACGCCTTTTACTTGTGTTAGGAGACTTCTAAAGCATAACTGCTTCCGCTTTTTCCACGGGATGTTCGTTCAGCCCTCTGCTTGCTTCTCTCTAACAATTAACAGATATTCTTCAATTCGTTTCTTTTTCAATTCGAGAGAATGGAAGCTTCAACTTCCGGGTACTTATTAGCATAGGAAGTGCTATGGCTGCTCTGAGCGTTCTGCGATGCTACTACTGCGTCATGTTGACGTTGTTTTTCTTCACATCAAGCTTCATCTGAAGCATTCTTTCCTTCGCCTCTAACTTAGCCTTTCTCTTCGCTCCTTCTGCTGCTCGAGTTTGGGCTTTCTCTACTCCAGCGTTTCGCCTCAAGCTTAGCTTTTCTTCCCTTTCAATCTTCAAAGCTTAGCGTTCTCCGGCTTGGTCGCGTTCTTCTGCCCTCCAAGGCTAACTTTTTCTCTTCTATAAGCTTAACTTTTTCTTTTTCCAAAAGCATGCGCTAATTTCTTTTTTTCCTCCCAATTCACAGCTAACCTTTTAATTTTCTTTGAATCATTGCCGCAGCGGCCCTCCTACCCGATAAACTCTGTGTAATGATTTGTCATAATTCTACAAACTCAGCCTTAGGAGTAAGCCATTATTATAATCGATGTATACAAAACAGATTATAAGATATATAGTCCACTAACAGAGTCACTTTCAACGCACGAATCACCAATCCCGTTTTCTAAACCAAAATTTTTAAAAATTTGGCTCCATTGTATAGCATGAAAACAAATTTCTAACCACAAAATTACAAATGTATCTATATATATATATATATACTATATAAATATTAATATAATATATATGTATAGTATATATATATATATATATAGATATAATTATATATATATTATATATATATATATATATATATATATATTATACCTAGTTTATAAACAATCTGTAATAAAATTTGACAAAATCTTGCGGGAAATAGTGTTTTTCGCCCTAGAACACAAAGTAAGTGAAAAACGGGAATTTCGAAAACCACTATTTCGCTTCGCTCAATTTTGCAAACTTTACCGCCTATCTAAACAATATTAATAAATATAAATATATATATTTATATATATATAAACATAATATATATATATATATATATATATATATATATATATAGTATATATATATATATTACTTTTATATATAATATATATATATTTATATATATATATAAATTATTTTAGTGAGAGAGCAAAGTTTCATTAAAAATTACTAAATTGTTTTATTCCAGTGTTTCTCTATTTCCAAACGACAGGTATTGTTGCAATAGCAGTTTGCTATTTCACCAATACACAAAAAAAATCATATGCGTTTAACTTCAATAAAACAAATAGTTCAAACGACTATATTGACAGTTAAAAAAAAAACACAATACCAACATATATCATATATCAACAATTGGGATATTAGTTGCAACACTTGAACATTAGTTCTGGCACAGGTCTTAGCAAAATTACAAATGAATGACCTTGAGCTCAAATATTCAATAAAATAGGCAAAGATACTTTACTACAACATTTGCATTGATTAAAAAAATGACTGAAAGGTTATAAATTAAAAGATCCCTGAGCCCAGGAAATACCCATATATAATGTAGTGCGAATTGGTTAATAAGATTTTAATTATCTTGTCATACTTACTCTTTCCCTGTTTCTTTCAACATATAAACAAATCCTTTTGGCCAGGCCCCCCCGTGGGACAATCCAATCAACTAACACTTTTTAAGATTCTCAAACCTGTTATTGTAGCAGTATCCAGACTCCTGTTAAATGAGTTAACCGGCCTGTGCAATTTATAAGCATATTTGTACTTTTAAACACTCACCAACGTTATCTCTCCTGAGACCCTTCAAGTGAAACATAAACGGTTTGAAACCGAGTTCTTTTGCCTTATGTGAAAACCGTTCAGTCAATTATTTCTTATCAATGAATAAACTTGCTTAATGATCCAAACTCCTTTGATCATGGAAATTCAATTGTCTTTAGACTTAAACTTATTAACTACT
>JABUQX010015196.1:0-29804 GCA_015478945.1 Trachelipus rathkii
TTGTTTCATGAAATTTCCATATTAAATTACAATGATTAACTGTAAAATTAACATTAATATCATTATAAGAGATATGTCTATTTAGAAAACAGTGTTGTCTATATTATATCAATTATAACTTGAACGTATTAGATATCATTCTAAGCAATCTTTACAGATCAGTTTATAAGGGTATGTTAATAATCATGAGCATAATAAAAATATATGACTAAGAATCAATAGATCTAATTTACTAGATCAAGTTATCATGACATGTAATTACTAGATCACTAGAATAGAGTCAGGTAGGTCGTGGTCTGGAATGGTTGATTAAACGATTTTACATGATTCTCTTACTGACTTAAATAGTAGACATATATAATGTTACATCAATAATCAGCATATATTATATATTCTCTTTCATTTATGATGCTCCTTCATGTCTTCTTTAATCATCATCTATCTCAAATCATAGATATATAAATTTATTCCTATTTTTAGTTTATCAATTATTTCTTTTAAATTTTTTCGATCAAATATGTATGAAAGAATTAAGAATGATCATATCGGTTTAATCTTTAATCAGAGAAGGTAATCAACGTTAAGTTTTTTTGTATACTGTGAATAGCCCTCCCTTGGATATACAGTATGATTCCAACGGAAGGCAAAGATGTATATACCAAAATATTGAATCATTATGTATAAATTACATAAATAGCTACAATATATAGAAATCAAATACAGAATCTAATATAGTATTATATATTATACATTAATACTACAGATTCATAATAGATCATGGTAAGCGGATGGGAGGGAGTTGAGACAGGATATAGATATGATGTATATATATGTATTTTGATTCATATTAGTAAATCTTTAACATTAGATTAATTATCCTTATGCTTATTCCAGTTTGTTGATTTGTTCGAAAAACTAGATGCAGAAAAGTTTTTAATTAATGTTATAAAACAAGAAGTTTTACGAAGAATTTAAGATTATTATTTTATTTATATATTAATGTATTTATTTCATTCAAATAATAATTAATTGAATATTCAATATACAAATAAATAAATAATAATGTCCTAATATTACATAAATAAATCATATATTATAAGTAATCAATAATGAATTCAATATGGATAAGGGTAGGAGGAGAAACTTGTGATATTCAACTTGCAGTACCCATTAACTATCTTATTGTCTTTTTAATGTCGTATATCTATAAGATCTTTATCATAGTTCGAAAATTCTATTAATCCTTGATTATTCCAACTGGATAATTTACTGCTCTTAGGGTATGTAATCATCCCTCTCAATTCGCAAAGTTTTTTAATTAAGTCTTATATAACTCAAAATTAAATAAAAAGTTTCTTGGAGTTAGATGGCATATATACTATCACATAAAATATGACTTTGAATCAATTAGATTATCCAATATGAAATCCAATATATATAGAATATTACATAATACTTATACTGATCAAATATAGATATGTCATAAACCTGGATCATTGATGATGGTACAGTATATAAGGTGATCAATGAAGGGATAACCTAAAAGTTACTTTAAGAATTATTAACTGGATTTATACTGTCTTATTATAATAACTTAAGATTTTATAACCTGATTTATACGTTCAGATTTTTATATAAGGCAGGTTATGGACGTAAAAATCGCCAAATTTATTATTTTATAGTTATTATAAATATCATAACATAAAATAAATAAAAGTTTTTGTGTCATGTTATAACATGAATATTAAAACTTGAATCAATACAGATAATAATTAAGATCAATATAAAGATTCAAATAAGATTAACTAATATATATGGACATGGAAGAGGTAGGTAGGGTTGAGGACAGTTTGAATTCATTATTTACTGATAAATTACTGCTTTAATAAATAAAAGCTGATTAATTACTAAAATTAGATTTAAAACTGATTTTAGACTGGTATACCTTTTACTTATATATGCTTTAGCTGAAGTAAAATGTAAAATAATAAATGCAATTATTTTTTTTAAGTTATAAACAAAATAAATAAAAGTATTATATTTTAGTGTTATTCAAGTGTTTTGAGCGTTAACCCTTGAGAATTATATTGGTAGCGAAACCATAAGCTATAAAATATGTAACTTGAATGCAATATAAAGATCAATTAGATCATAGATCATCAATATAGATCAAGATCATTCAAATGGAATCGACGAGTCAGCGTCTGGCTGGATAAAAGGATAGTTGAAAATCACTCCTGGATTCAAGAGATAACTGATTTACTTTTAGGCTTTTAACTTAAGATTCACTATATGAATTCACTGATTTATTCACTGATCTCTTCTTTTAGAAACCTAATGATTTTTCATGACTTAACAACCATATATTTTTCTTAAGGCTTTTAACTGTAATTTATACTTTGAATTTACTGCTTTATAAGTATCGTATGTAAATAAAACATATAACAATATTTATTATATAAAAATATAATTAGAATGAATAGATAAATCATCTCTTTAATTTGATATATTAGATAACATATTAAGATCATTATAGAATATCAATATAAAGTTACAATGGATCCTACAAGAATGAAATAGGAGGGTGACCTGGAATATGGATACTTTTAGACTAATATTGATTTCCATGCCTTAGACTAACCAACTATAGATTTTCTTAACTGAATTTAGGTCTAGATATATATAAGCATGCTGTTTAGTTATTACTGATAGTGGTAATGTAATAAATACATAAATATTGGCAAATTTTTTTACAGATAATAACTTAATTGTTATAAACAATATAAATACATATATTTATAATCCAGCAAATATTAAAACAAAACAATTAAAATATATAATAATAAATAAATGATTTATTATAAAAAATATATTATGATCCTTGTGCGCTTAAAATAAATTAAAAACTAACAAAAATTATGTGAATAAAAAAAAACATTGCTTATTTTTTCAGTCTGTCCCTGAATCGAGCTATACTGAAAGGGAAGCTTATTTATAAAGAAAACATAGATAAATTAGTATATATATTATTATAAATAATATGATAATAACGACTTGGTAAGTTAATACATCTTCCATTACGCAAGACTATTTCGGTCGAATCTTGCTATGAATATATATATAATTATATATATATATAGAAGATTATTATTTATTAAAATATAATTATTATTTACTTTTATATTATTTTTATTAATTAAATTAATTTGTTATTTATACATTATCAAATTAAAATTATTTTTAATTTTATACTATTATTAATTAACTATTTTTATTAATTATTTATATATCATTATATATACATTAATTTATTTATCATTATTTAATAACTATAATTATTCATTTATATATATTATTATTATATATTATATTATCAATTTATTATTATTTAAGATCATTATTATTTATTGTTAATTTTAATATATTCTAAATATTATTATAGTGCTTAAGAAGGTTTACGCTATTTCAGTCTTTTTATAATTTAATTTTAAACTCATTATTATATTTATATAATTAATAATAATAATAAGTAATTAAATGATATTATAAGTTATAGTTAGTTTATGTTAGTTAGATAATAATAATAATAGATTTATATAAAGAAAATATAAAATAATATATAGATGTATTTTAGATGTTGGTGTGGATTGGTTCATGTGCAGAGTATATTTCCCTATATTTTAATGCTGTTGAGGATGTTACTTTCATAGCAACAGGATAATAGTTGAAACATAACAATGAAATTAAAATATATTCTAATTTGTAATAGTAATGCAAGAACAAAGAACCTGGTGTCAATTACATAAAATCAATAGAAAACATATCTGGAATAGACTTTCTGTTATCAAAATAGATAAATAATAATCAATTTATCATAACATAATAATACAATTGTAATATATACCAACGGCGAAATCTTATTCATCTGGAACATTATATGGACTTTTATTGACTCTAGATATTGTATTCAAATATACATATACGGGATAGAGCCTTCTCTTAGGAAAAAAAAAAATTTAATAATTATAAAAAGTTGGTAATTTTAATAGACCTTTAGTAATATACGCTAGTCATTCTCATATATATTTAATATATCTAAAATACTGATCCGGTATACAGTGTTTATAAATTGTTATATTAATTTTAGAATATGTAGTATTATGCAGTAAACAAACAAGTCACTTCTACGTATGTCAATGTTAATACTAACACATAACAATGTAACAACCAGGTCTGTTAAATGACAAGGATTGTATTTCCCTATAAAATAAACCACTTAGCTATGTTGCCTCTATATGGTTTTTGATCACCGCTAATAAGCATCATACGTAATACACTTATCGAGTATTATATAAGTTATATATATCTCTATATATAGTGGTTCTACTATCTCATCAGTGACTACTTTAGTTTATTTAACGTTCGAATATATATATATAGTATTATAATTTATAACTAAGATTGATACCTAATATATATACTATATTTACGCTAATTTATTAGGCTAATTAAAACTTGATTAATATATTAATGCCTTCTATATTGTCCAATTAAAGCTTAGTTACCGTACTATTTGACTTAAAAAAGTCTATAATAAAATTTGTACTTAAGTGTAGATGTTTTCCTTCACCGTGTCACGGCAGCTACTAAGAGATTTCGCATAATTAGATTTAAATTGCTCGGCTTTTGGCCAATATCATATAATCTATTCATGGAAATCGCCTATTTCTACCCAACGCCCTGATCTCAGCATAAATTTCACCTACTACGCTAATCAGAGTAAGCTAGTTTAACCGAAAATTCTATCAAACTCTTAATTTAATCTATTATATCCGCCTCACCCGTTTTACTCTACTTTATTAGTCGTTGTTTAGTAGGTAAAATACCTATTTTTATTATTTTTTTTCCTAATAATAATTTATGTTACTTTAAAAATCCCCGCAAATATTTGATAATAAAGTTGCTTAGGAGTCTGTACATGTTAAACCACTTGTAGAGGTTTGAATTAAAAAGACGCTTACAGCGAGAATATTGGTAGGAGCTTACCTACCCATACCTACCCAATGTATACGCCCCTTATACTATATATTATATATTATTATATATATATATAATATATACTATACAACTTCCAGGACGATAGATAGGGCATGAGGTAACAGGACATACTCATATTATCAGAGTCTGGCAAAATCGACGAATATATAAATTTACATATACGTATTATGTATATGTATAGTAGGCGTATATTAGCTGCTTACCGGTAGAGCAGAGCGAGCGGGAAAAGAGGGCGGGGGGAGAGAAGATAAAGGGGGAGAGCGAGGAGAGGAGAGAGCATGAGTAGATGATGATAGGAATGCTAGTGTACAGAAGAGACGAATGTAAAGGACGGATATAAGTAACGAGGTAAAGAAAATCAATATCCGAGGTACGTAAAATAGATATATACTTGGAGTCCGCCCCACTGAATATATATATATATATATATTAATATTATATATATATATATTATTATATATTATATATATGATATAAAGTTCAGTTCATATAAAGTAATATTAATTTGATATATATTAATATATATAATATATAAATTATATAATCTAGATTTTACAATAATTTAAATATGTTTAATAATATTAATATTAATATTAATATATATATAATATAATATATATATTAATTATATATTATATATATTAATATATTAATATATATAATATATATACTAATAGTATATATATATATATATATCATATTATAATATATAATTAATATTATATATTAATATTAATTAATATTTAATTATATATATATATTTACATGGTAAATAATCGATTTATCATATAAAAGCTATAGGCTTAATATGATGATTAACTGGCTCTAAATATTTATATTTAAGTAAATTAATAGTGTAATCAATTGTAACGCAAATTTTAAAACTATCTATAAAGAAGCCATACATATTTACCGATATAATAATTATATACTTTTTAAAATATAATAATAAGATAAAAAAAGTTAATTAAAAGTTATAATTTATATTTTTATATTGAGTGACCATTATTGTTGCGATTACTTAACAGTAATAGTTTTAATAGAAATATTAATAGTAATAAAAATATCATAGCAAATGCAACAAGGTGTTAGTGTCGGAATGTGGTGTGTGTCTTCGAAATGCCCGTGTTGAGCAATCACGCGCTTTCGCTCCTTCCCCAGTATTTGTTGTCCGTCAGTCCGTCGCTTTGCTCCGCGAACACATTACCGCGTGTAAATATTCTTACCTTGCATGAAAGTATTCCATAATTTCCTCACCATTAGCTATTCAAAATGCTGTGAATACCATGATCTCATCACAACGCATATATATATATATGAACGAAAACGATTAAGACACACATCATACCACAAGCTATGCTTTCCTATGACTAACACAACATTAATTAATATATATATATATATAATATATATATAAAATATATATTAATGATATATATTAATAATATATATATATATATAATTATATATATATATATATATATATATAGTATATGTAGATTTATATATATATTATTAATTTTATATATACCTCTGTTAAATTCTATATCATATTTATATATGTATTTTAATTTTAATTTTATAATTTTAATTTATTATTAAATTATATATTATATTAATTTATTTTAATATTATTATTTATATTTAATATATTTGTATTATTTTAATTGTATTTATTTTATTTATTATTATTATTATTTTATTAATTCTTTCAGGTTTTACTCTATACTAAGTAATAGAATATATTATTACCAGTTATTATTATACTATATCCCTAAGGAAGTCAACATTATTCGCTAGTTATCGCTTAAGGTATTCCTCTGGAAAGTAGTTCCGGCGTGTGCCGCTTGGTGGCGCCATGGAGGTGGGTGGCGATTTCCAGGTATGTCTCCCTTCAAGTCGGAGATGTTTCCGCCAAAAGTGCGGCTCACGTCCATAATAAATGGAACCGGGATTGTACATTCATATCCTGAATCCAACGTACCACCGAAAGGGACCGGACAACGAAAATTTGCCGCGTTTGTAGGAGATTTCCTGTAATTCATTACAGTTTACGGATGGTGTATTAATACACTAATCTCTATACCCTCACCTCACTCATGCCATCAAGCCCAAGCAACAGTACAACGGTACAAACCTTAATAACACCATACAATGAGCATCTCTTTATCACTTTATAATAAAACAGACACACATAGCAAGCTCCAAAGAAAACCCTAGCCAATTGTGTCCTCTATATTTGATCGACTTAGAGACATTGGATTTCAAGAGATACGTAGAGGCTGGGGTTAACTGATCGACGGGTTTTCACAGCGCGTCGATAACTGTGCAGCTCTTTCGCCCATTTGTATGGGCCCACTGGTCGGAAAAAACATAAAATAGTAAAAGCTTAATCACGCAGCGGATATGTCTGTCTAGGTAAAATAAATAATATAATATAATAATATTATTCTCAGAATGACCTTCTATCTATGTTATTGTATTTTCTTTGATAGACGAAAAGCAAGTCATACTTCCACATAACTTGTATCATCTTATAATGTAATATAATATTTTAAATTTCTTCTTTTTAATTATATTTTGTTTATTTAAATATAACCCAAAAATTAATAATTATAATATAGTATACTTACTATATATATAAAATAGTAATTAAGATGTTAAATTATAATAATTTTTAGTTAGCTATATAATTATCCTCCATATATACTATACCAGATTCCAAATAAAATTGAATTTTACAAATTGTAGGTCCCTCAGTGTATCTGCTTCAAGTAATATTTAAGCTCCTATAGTTAAACATTTTTTTTTGTTAAAAACACAAAAACGTTATCGAGCCATAAGATTTTACCAACGGCCCTGCGCGAAATGTTGCCAAAAAGATGCAGTTTTATTCATTTTCTTTTAAAACAAACATGCAAAAGCATCTTCTACTTCCTCCCCCATCGTATGTAATATACTAGTTAGTATTAAGATAATACTCTTAAAATCAGATTAAAATAGATCAACACAAAAACGAAAGTTAAAAAGAGATAATGCACACTCTAATTATTTTTGACGCAATTTTATCGTTTTTTACTTTCTCTTTTTGTAAAATAATACTGAAGAAAAAAAGGATAGGTCAAAGTAGTAATTTTCATCTTATCTTTGGCATACGGCCGTTGCCAGATAGGCGGCACGGTCCTGCTCAATGAAGTACTCTTCTACCGGCATCAAATGCCATACCATCATCCAACGGTATTTCCATGTTCAATTTACCAACAAAAGTTACGTGGAGCAATATCATTAATAATTAATTGCACTCTTTTACATAACTCTTAGAGTAGGCTTAACATTATCAATTTATCAGCTGAAATCATCAATTTGTCATAGCCTAGTAATTTTTGTTAGCCTAGCGTGTGAAGCCAAAATACTAGGCCAGATTACTGACACTGTAACTTAAAACTACACAAATAAATGCACGTACATGCAAAACTGTAATACCATTTTTTGAAAATCAGCGTACTTTACTTTAAGCTGTCCCGCAATAGTAAATAATGAATCACAATGATAGTTCATATAATCACACAGATAAAAAAATATTATGTTTTGATGTACAAACCACAATCTTTGCCGTTCCCGCCAACCTTATCTGAGTACATAATGCCACTCCGGTTTCCAAACCAAATTAGGTCTACCACACTCAACTCCTTGAAAAGTATTGGCTTGCATGAGATGGAAATGAGAGAAAATAATTTATTCTACTTTACATTTTAAATTTTATTACCCGTCGGACGGATCAGAAGTTCATTGATTTTTTCATATTATTAATTTACCCTGAGAGTAAATGCATTGGACATCTACAATAGGTAATCTCACGGTAGGGGCTCCAACTCCCGTACCTATTACCCGTAACCCTTAGAGTGTACTGGTTAGAAAATAATTTTAAAAAATATAAAAACAGTTATTTATGTATTTATATATAAAGGAAATATAAAATAATATAATTTGAATTTTAATTCATAAAGTACATACTTTATAACTATTATCGAAATGTATATTATAAGTGAAAAACTCGAATATTTATTGGGGGTAACTAAAGCCTAATATCTAGTTTGTGAGTCACTTTATCCTGCCAGGCTTCAGATGTTTTATTTATATTATTTAACTTAAATTTAATTTAAGGATATGTAATTTAATTAAATATATTAAAATATTTAATTTTATTCAGTTATCCCTTATGCATTTAAAATGTTCGATTATGTAATTTTCAGAATAATGCACTCATTTTTTATTATAGCTATCGATAAGTTTTGAGATACGTTGATGTATCAGTCTAATCTGGTGTAATTATGAGCCATATATTTAATATTAATATAATAATTTATATATATGATATATAATATATGTTATATATATTATATATTATATATAATATTATATATATATATATTAATATATATTAATATATATTAAAGTATATTATTAATATATATTAATATAATATATATATATATATATATTAATATAATATATATTAATTAATATATATATATATATATATATATATAAGTATATAATATATATATAAATATTAACTATATATATATTTATATACATTACCAGAAACTACCCCGACAAACCAATATGAAATATTTTATTATGGAAATTTGCCGAATTATGCTCTTAAATTGTAAATTGGGTCTATATCATATCATATTTTTACAATAAGAAAACTTATTTTTAATATCGATTAAAACTAAAATATAAAGTATATATATATATATATATAATTATATATATTAATATATATATATATATATATTATTATATATATATATAAATATATATATATATTATATATTATATTATATATATATATTATATAATTATAATATTATATATAATAATATATATATATATATATAATATATATATAATAATACTAATTATCATATATATATTAATAATATTATATCATATATTAATATATTAATAATACTATTATAATATTTACATATAAAATATATTATATCTTTAATTATTATTATAGACAATTAATTATTACAAGTAATAAACTAACACAAGAATGTAAATTAAGATCCAGACGTTATGAAACTTGAGTACTGACAATAAGCCTCTAACCGATTTACACCGTTAATATGTTCTATAATAAAAAATAATTAAGTGCCTACACAAAAAGGAAAATACATTTTTATAAATTCTGCGTAAAAAATTATATCACTTAGGAAATAATTAATATATTTATTACGGCAACTATAATGATAAAATAAATTGAAATAGAATATAATTATAATTACTACTGATATATTAGTAATATATATATAATATCTATTATATATATATTATTAGTTTATATATATAGTATAATATATATATAATATTAATTAATAAATTATATATATATATATATATATATAATATTCATATAATATATATATCTTAATATTAGATAGACTGATATATAATTATATTAATCATATATATTTATATATATATATATTAACTATGTATAATTTAAATTAATACTGCTTTGTATATAAATTCATTAATGACGAGACGAGAATAATAATAAAAGTGGAGGGGTGAGAATTAAGTCTTATTTCTTGGCGCAATATCTCAACCAACTAAACAGTGGGCAGGGGCGGGGGAAAACCCACCGCGACACAAACCCAAATTATAGGTCCATAGAGAAAGCCTGGGGGTCCTTTCCGGGTGTAGAAACCCTCCCCAGGAAGGGGGCGAGGAGATAAATAGTCCACCTCTATCCTCCTAAGTCGTCAACCTCTGCAGGAACCGACGCCCGACTCGAACCAAGACCTCCTTGCCTCATCCTGTTGCTGGTTCTCACAGATGTCCCCCCCTTAGCCGTTATACCTTTAGTTTCTTAGGATATTTAAAACACTACCACTCCTTGTTCACACATTAATAAAGAGATATTCATATGAACAAAACGTTAAAGGCCATACGTATTAATTAGTCCTGTGCCTTAACTCTATACTATTGAAAACTCTTTGTTTCTTCATTCTCAACCTAACCACATCCCTCCTCTCTTATGGCTTTTTTGTGCCGCGTAGCAACCCATAATCATTGCCACGAACCAAATAGTACATCTAGAGTAATTACTTAACATTAAATCCCCACTCATTACACCAGCATTGATAAGGAAAGAGGAATTCTTGTCTCAATCACGTCTTTCAACCTCCAACACTTCTCTTACACTTACCACTGAAGCCATGAATAAAAATGCGCTATATTTTGTATTTAATCTCTCCTCTCGCTTGTGTATAGTTATCTTACATTCCAAATTTCATTAAATTAAAATTTTATTAACTTTTTTTTAAAAACGCTTTTTTTTATATTTCTTATTAAAATTGTGCTCTTCCTAAGTAAATTTTAGCGGCGTCTAATCTAAATAATGATTATTCCTTTTTGTGTAGCATTAATAGTCTTTAAAAGATGAAAGCAAATCGACGGTGTCCGTGGGAAGAGAATCGCTCCCCATACATATACACTTAAACTAACTGACAATTATTCCATCTCTAAATATACATTTTTATTAAATATTTGAAGCCGCTTAAATTATCTAACAAAACAAAGAAGAGCCTCCCGTTCTACAATAATCATTAATTACCTCGCACATTTGATCTTAAGTAGAGATGAATGGTCAAAAACTCACCTATATAAAAAATAAGTCTATCAATCAAGTCCTAAATTATTTTCCTTAGTATATCCTAACTGCGACCTTGAAATACCTAATAACCATACTTAACTTAACCAACCGTAATCCTCGTACTTAATCAATTATAAACTGACTTTCGCGAAATTACCAGAATTTCCCAGAAATTATAGGTCAGCGGTACACGTTCCGCTCCTATGTCCTACCACATAAATAGTAAAATATATCTCAGAGATCATCATCATCTCACTATTTCCCTACGCATAAGCTCGGTATTGCGTATTTATCGTACCCTATCTGGGCTTTTACTATATAATAACGTTTTTTATAATTCACTACTATAACACCATCTCACTATCATCTAACTACTAACTACACTAAATCATATTTTATAGGTATACTTACTTCTCTAATAACCTATTCACTTCTACAATATATTTTATTATATAATTCATATAATTTATATATCTTCTGTTAATTATACTTATTACGTTCATTATATAAGTACCATATATATAGCACAGTATGACTTACCGCTTATCAATTCGCTTTACTCTATCTAAGTTATAAGTACATATCAAAGCCCAACACTGAACTAACACCTCTATATATATAATATATACTCAAGTCAATTATAATCTATATCCTGTAACTTCACTCTATACAGCACGTCAACAGAATACATCCGCATCTAAGCCATCTACTAATATATTACTCTCCTTCTATAACAAAGTCCTTAACTACTAACTACTATATATATCCTCTATCCTATCACTATGCTCTATATACTATATATTCTCGATTATTAATACAATTCTTAATAAAAATACTAAGATCACTAATCAGTAGAAAAATTTTCGGAGAAAACCAGATAGATCAGACTCTCTGTCGAGGGATCGACCTCGTGCTCTTTTTAGAACAGAGATTGGAGTGTACTATAGATATCAGACTTACTATATCCTATACTGATACTTAATACTGTACCTAATGCTTACTATACCTACTCATATATATATATATCACAACCAATTTCTCGTTTTCCATAATCCCGTTCTTTAATTAACATTTAACATTTGTTCATTTTAATTTTTTATAAATACTCTCCAAAGCCTTTCTTAAGTAATCACCCACTCCGTAATCTCTCTCTATAATCTTTCACTACTCTCTAATATCAAATCACTCGAACAATTTATTCATTATTCAACCTTCGAGGGATCCCTCCCATCAAAACTTTAATAATTCCATTCTCAGATTATATAAATGCGATGTATTAAGTCCTTTATTTGAGTTGTAATTCTATCTAATTTATATATATTATTAATCTTTATTCCGTATTATTACATTCTCTATATATATAGGGCGAAACTTAGAATATAAGTAATCTGTTTGGTAAGCTTTATTACTATATTCGCATATATATATAGGTTAATATATCATCATAACTGATACTTACTCTTCTTCTTAATATAATAACATAATGACTGGGTATCTTACTATAATATATATAATATATACAATTATGCTTACTCTATATATATATATAATATATATATATAATTTATTATCTTTATTAATATTCTTTCAAGTATAAATATTCTATTACTACTCTAGGTTGGACGATGGGGAGCGCGGGGTGAACTTTCGTCGTATTTTACTACGTGCTTCGAGCCTCCATAGCTGGAAATATATTTCTTTCTAGGGGGCTAGTGAGCCCGACACGGAGGAACAATGGGGAGGAGCAGTCGGCCCTCGTCCCCTAGATGCGAGAAGAAGACTCGGAGAAATAAATGATAATCATGCGGCTCCTACTCCTAGGGTGTCTGTTAGTTTTAAATCATAAAAAGACCATATATATATATATATATATATATATATATATATATTTTATATATCTGTATAATATATTTATATTTATTAATCTTATTAGTATATACTATATATATTATATTATATATAATATATGTATTTATATATATATTTATATATATATAGTTATATATATATATATAATATATATATATATATATAATAATATATTATATATATATATATGTATATATATAGTATATAATTCAATATATTATATATATATATAACATATCTCATCATAATACTATTACTTCATATTAATACTATCTATATACTACTTTCCTTTATTAATATTAATATTCATGTATAGAATTACTAATATATAATATATTAGTATATATAATTATAAGTATAATTCAGAGGGCGATCCCGCTGCACCTCTCCGTGCCTACTCGTTGCTTCATGCACGAGTTATCTTATAGAAATAGAATCTATTCTTTGCTAATTTCATCACGCTTCACAATAACATTCCTTTATTTTTTTGCAAAATTTGGTCAAATAGCATGAAATTATTTATGGCAAAACATAAATATGAGAAATAAAAACATAATATTAAATAACTCCTTGTTAACCTCCCAATTTATTTTTTTTTTTCCTCTGGATACTACAATGGCGGCAGTTCTGCCCCCATATCGAATGGCGAGACGAATGTCCTGTGAATTTAGAGTGACTTTAATATAAAAGTTAATCCTGGAAATCAACTATAAAGGACGATAGATAAAGAAAACGTTTTATAAATATATTTATACATTTAATATATAATATATATATTCTTATTATAATAATAATATATATATATATATATATTATATATTATATATAGTATAATCATATTATATCTACTCTTATATATATATATATCTATATATAATATATCTATATTTATATATATCTTTACTAGAAGATTGGAAAAATATGGACAAGCTATGAAAGCAATGTACCCATTGATGAAGGACAGAAATGTTGGATGGAGGTTAAAAAAGGTCATTTCGAAAGTGTATTGACTCCGCCGCTGCTGTATGGAGGTGAAACGTGGATACTACGAGAAGGAGGCAGAGTAGAAACATACAAGCGGCAGAAATGAGCGGCTCTGAGAGCAATGACTGGAAGAAGCAGAAAGAGGCAGAATAAGGAACGAAGTAACCAGAGAAACTGTAGTAGTGAGCGAAGATTATACTGAAGCATGGATGTGGGAAGACTGAGATGGTGTGGGAACATTTGGAAAGGATGCAAGTAGCCTGATAGAATGCCGAAAAGAAGAAATGGGAATGGACACCGGAGGGAAGAAACCGAAAGGTAGCCGAAGAAGATGACCGAATCGGTGGAGGATCTCCTAGAAAAAGGATGCATTCACTTTGCGCTATCTCAGACAATGAGATGGTATGACATGAGAAGAGGAGGATCAAGCGATAAAGTAGATGCTGGAGGAAGACCCTCATACGCGCGACTGACAGGATGAAAATCTTCCCACCCTGGGGGGAGAACTGGAAAGTAAAAAGTCCTTCAACTAAGTATACATTTATATATAATAATATATATATATTATTTATATATATATAGAATACATATAGTATATATATATAATACTATATATATATACTATATATTACTTACTATATATATATATTATCTATATCATAGTTTTTGGAACTATACTATCTATTATATATATACTATATATATATATTATATATATATACTCTATTATATACTATTATTATAGTATATATATATATTATTATTTATATATATATATATATTATATATTATATATATTATATATATATATATAGTTATATATATTTATATATATATATTATATTATACTTCTTAATTATTATTCCTAATTATAATATAATTGGTATAGCAGATATATATATCAAATATATATATATTATATTATATATATCTTATATATTTGGAGAGAGAGAGAGAGCCACGAGTAGTAAAACAAAGTTTCTTAATCATCTTTGATATAAAAATTATATATAATATTATATATATATATATATATATATATTATCACTACTATATATATATATATATATATACTATATATATATATATATATATATATATTACTATATATATATATATTATATATATATATATATATTATATATATATATATTATAATATGAGCTTTATTAAATCCCGGCGCGCACCACTTGAGCCTTCGTAAAGTTGGTAAAATTCCCTGGGAATGCATTTTTAAGACTCTAAATATTACGAAACAGTTAAAGAGACAAAACCTTTCCTTTGAATTTTCAATTATAAATTTAATTAATATTAACAAAAAAGTATAAAGAACTTTATATATATATATATATTATATATTTAATTAATATATATATATATATAATTATTTATATATATATATACTGTATATTTATATATATATATATAATATATATATATTATATTATATATAATATATATATAATATATATTTATATATATATAATATATATATATATATATAATATATATATATATTATATAATATATATATATATATATATATATATATATATATATATTATATATATATATTCTTATACTTTTCTTTCTTTCCTCTCCCAAGGACGGATTCTTCATCCTGTCAGCGCGCAAGCATCTTTTCTCCAGACGTCCCCCTCTCCTGCACCTATTCCTTCTCTTCAGCGCTCTTCATATTTGTAGTTTTTTGACATCTGTCCAGAAAGTTCTCCACCGATTCCGCCACATCTCTTCTTCGGTCTTTCCTTTGGTCTTCTGCCCTCTGTGTCCATTCCCATCTTCTTTTTCGGCATTTCTCTCCGCTCCATCCTCTCCAGATGTCCGACCATTCAATCTACCACATCCATACTTCAGTGTCTCTTCTTACACACCCTATATTTCTTTCTCTAATAACTCTCATCCTTATCTGTCTCTCCTCCTCTTACTAATCATCAGTTCTATAAATATCCTCATTACTCCGTCCGCGCGTCTTCTAACTCTTTCTCTTTCTCGTTTGTCCATTTCCGCTCCGTACAGCAGTGTCGGAGTCAGTTTACAAATCTTCTGTTAAAAATAACTTTTTTAAACTTCTCTTACGATGTTTCGTTCTTTCATCATGGGGTATTACGCGTTTCATACTAATTCATAGTTTCCATTCTCTTTCGCTAGTAAATCTCTTCCACACTCCTCCCCTTCTGTAATACAATCCTCCTAGATAAGTGGAGGTATTTACCGCTTTCCTCCTTCCTCCTCTCCTCCTCCTTCTCACCACATTCTCATCCCCTCCTCATTTCCTCGGTTACTGTTAATATCTCTGTCTTTGTATGTTCCATCTTCATCCCTCGCTTCTCAACTCCTCGCAAAGCCAAGCTCACACACTCCGAATCGCTCCTCATCTCTCGCCCAACATGCACAATCGTCCGCGCATATGCCATTGATGTTCCCTTTCAAAAATACTCCAGCTGGACGCTCTCTTTCACTTTCTTTATCACCAAATTCTCAAATATACATTTAAACAGGCGTGGCGGATAAAACTACTCCCTGGCTTCACTTCCTGTTCACTCAACCATCTATCGTTCTCCGCACTTCAATTCTAACATTACAGGCTGCATTTCTCAATACAATACTTTCCTATCGCCTTCCTTAATCTACATTTCACTCCATAATTTCTCTCATACGCTCTACACCGAGGATTTTAAGCACGGAGTTTCGAAATGCCTTTTGCAGCTCGATGAAGGCTACAAAGGGTTCCCATTTCCAGCATCTTCTCCGAAGACCATTCTCAGTGTGAATAAGAGGTCCGTCGTTCCTCTTGCCCTTCTATAACCCGTACTCGTTCTTCTCCGAGTCCGGCTCTTACCTTCTCTCTCACTCCTCCTCTCCATATTCTTTCGTAAATATTTTCATCAATGGTCCATCCATGAGATAACACCCCTATAATTATGACAGCTTCCTAGCATCTTCCTTTACTACTATATCGTATTCATTATTGCTTTGCGCCCACCTTTCCGGCACTTTCCCTCTCTCCAACACTTGTTCATCAAACTCATGATTCTCCCTTTCAGCTCCTCTCTCCTCCACCACGAACTCCACAGCCCTCCATCCTCTCCTTGGAGCTTTAACCTTCTTCATCCTTTTTTATAATGCCCTTACATATTCTCCACCGTTATCTCTCCCGCCTTCATACCTCCTCGTTCTCCTCCCTTGTCTGATCCTGTAGCTTCTTACCTCTTGTTCTCTGTAATTCTACATTTTAAGACAGATCTTCATAGTATCGTCCATGCTATGCATTTCTTTCTCGCTGTCTCACAAGAATCTTCCCGTTTCTATATTTTATATTTCTAGTTTCCTCTTTGGTTTTCTATATCGCTTTGCCATCGTCTTAAATTAGACCTTTTTCTTCCTCGCCCAGTACCCTCTCGTTATTTTCGTGTCATTTCTCTCTGTCTCCCTCTAGTTTTTCGCTCTTTTCTGTTATTCTCTTGTATCTCTTGGCCTGCAGTCATATTCCCCTCCCTTGCCTGGCGCCTGTCTTCTACTTTTGCAGCCACTTCCTCATTTTCTCTCTCTGTTTTTTCCTTAATTGCTTTTTCACTTCTTCGTTCCACCAATGGTGATTCTGTCTCTCTTCCTAGTACCTCCTACCCTCTTTTACCAAGGGTTTTTCTCTGCCACTTTCCTGATGACATCCATCTGCGCTTCAGTTTTCTGTCTCCATTCCTCTAGGCTGTTCCTTCTCTCTCAACCTCCTCTCCTCCTCGTCTCGTTTCTTGTTCTGCCACCTTCTCCACTTTGATCACTGCCCTCTTCTGCCCTTCTTACTCTTTCCCTCCTCTTATCTTCATTCGCCACCAAACAGTCTTATGATCCGCATCCAAGACACTCCCGCGGATACCTTTACATATCTTATCATCCTTTTGTCGAGACTATCATGTAGTCTAATCACCGATTTTTTTATCGAATCGTTCTTCCTGATTCTCCTCATACCTCGTAAAAGAATATCGCGACTCTTCTATGCTTGACAAACGGTTTCATTATTTCTTAGACTCCGTTTCCTCAGCACAGAAAATGCATCCACGCCTCTCCCTCTATGTTCTTGTCTCCTCTCTCCAAAATGGCTTTCCAATACTCTCTCTCCATCTCTCTTCTCTTTTTTCTACTCTAGCGTTGAAATCTCCCCTCAACAACCCAAGTCCTCTCCCTCTTCCTCCTCCCTCCATACCCAAGCTCTTCTTCGCATCAATTTCCATAAATCTAGTTTTCTTCCTCTCTGAGTGCCCCTGTTCGTGGTGGCATAATACCGGAATATTCTATTTTATTCGGCCTATCTTTCACACGCACATCATCAACCTCGCATTTATAATTTTTACTCTCTGTATACATGGTGACAGTCTTGGTCTACTAATAGTTCCGACACCGAATGCTTTCTTCTTCCTTCCTCCCTCCATTATACAATCAGAACAACCTCTCCCATCTCTTTACCCTCTTCACATCCCTCACTCTCATCTCCGTCCATCCCAACCATATCTATCTTCCTCCCTTTCATGATATCTATTATCTCCTTCCTCTTTTTCTCCATAGGTAGCACATTTATCGTGGCTACCCTATATTCCTTGAACAGTGTTTTCCTGATTCTAGTCCCGTAAATCTCCGCAGAAGTCTGTCCGTCTAAAGTTCTAGTCGCGCGCTTCCGAGGCCTCGCGCTTGAGTTCTGCAACGCAGTTGTTATTTCCGAGGGCACTTATGCTAAGGCCTATCCGTTTCCCGTAGCCCATTAAGTCCTTTAGCCGCAGGACACCAACTCCCTGTGTCTCTGTTGCGCCCGGCGGTTGCGACCAACGGGGACGCGGAGTTAGGAACCTTTGCACCATATATATATATATATATATACTAGTATAATTATATAGAGTATATTATATATATATATAGTAATATATATTATATATAGTAGTAAGATTATATATATTATATAGTATATATTATATAGGGGGTGGTGATAACTGTAAATATATATTATATATAGTAGGTAGTATTATAGTATATATATAGTAGCTATTATATATATATATATATCTATATATATTATATACTATACTATATACGGTAGTATATATATAGTATGATTTTATTCTTTGAGCTTACACTTAGGCTTATAAAATGAGTAAGCTTATGCCCATTCTGGGTATTTCGTCGAATTTGAATGCTCATTTACGTACAAGTTTTAGAGTGAATTTAGAGCCATCGGAGCACTTATTTTGTTTCTGTTTTACTAATTTAACGATACCGTGCGTGGGTCTCCCGTCGGCCTGCGGGCTATCCCGGGTTTGCAGTTCCGGCAACACCTGTAGGCCAAAAATTAAAATTACATTCTTCTTTTTTTCGTACGAAAATGAAGGAAGGCAATCTTAGTAAATAATTCTGAAATAGGATTACCAACCATTCCGATACTAATTTTTTTATTGCTCCGTGGTTTAATGATAGACCATATACTTATTATATATATATATACTATATAGTATATATATATTGATTATAGTCATGTATATAATCTATATATATTATTATATACTATCAAGTATATGAGTATATATATATAGTTAATATGGGTGTGGATGATTTCATTTAGGGCGGGCAAAAGGTTGAGGCTGATAGATATATACCTTATATATAGTTGATATATATAATATATATATATATAATAAGTAACTATATATATATATATAATTAGTATATATATATACTATATATATATATATATATACTTATATATACCTATATAATACATATACATATCTACACGAGGTAGGGCACGATCCGTTTACCTCCCGCTTAACCCCCTAACGGAACTAGTTTTTTTGAGTAACGGAGTGACTCGTTACTTTTTCTTTCGTGTAACGCAACCAAATAAGCTGTCGTTATTTTCCTCGTTACTTTTTCAGTCGTATACAATTTTTGTTCCGACTTCTTTGAAAGTTTGATAGCCCATTGACCCCCCGGTCAAGTAAAAAAACTTCTATATATATATATATATATACTATATATATATATTATATATATATATATATATATATATATATATATATATATACTATATATATAGTATATATATATATTATATATATATATATATATATATATAGTTATATATATATAATATATTTATATATATATATATATATATATATATATATCTATATTTATATATTAAATACTGATATATATTATATATATAATATATATATATATATATATATTTTTTATATATAATATATATATATTATTATATTAATATAGTATATATATATTATATAATATATATATATAATATATATATATATAGTATGTATATATATATATATATGTGCGAGGAAAGATTTCATTTAAAAGGGGGCAAAAGTTGAGCGAGATATATATAATATATATATATATATATATATTACTATATATATATATAATATATATAGTATAAATATTATATATATATAATCTATTATAATCATATATTATATAAATTTGCGCTTTCACGCAAAACATATCTTGTGCACACGCTGTTTGATTTAAGCAATAGAAAACGAGAACACATTAAACTCTTTAGAAAAAAATGTAACGTTTATAATAACGTTCATATTTACTTCTCTTCATTATCTATCGATTATGTATCTTTTTTCCGTTTTCTACTAATAAACCTCTAAAAACGTCGTCTGGCAACATATAGAGTTCATCTCTTTAATATCGCCATGATGCTAGGGGGCAAGTGTCCCTGCATACGCCATATATTACTATATATATATATATATATATATATACTATATATATATTATATATTATTATATATATATAACTCACTATATTATATAATATATATATATACATTATTAATTATATATACTATGTATATATAATATAGTTATATATATATATATATATATATATATATATATAATATTATTATAATATACTATATATTATATATATATATATATATTATATATATATAATATATATATATAATTATTATATATATATTATTTAATATATATAATACTAATATATATTTATATAATATATATATATATATATATCTATATATATATATATATATATATATATATATTATATATGATTCTATATATATATAACCGGATTTAATAAGAAATAAGGGAACTGCATAGAATAAATGATAGGGATTGGTGGCTTTCGTAACTGATGAAATGAATGTGAACTAGAGTGTGGGTGGGAATATTTCGGAATCTGCTAAAACATTTGCAGTAATGAAGAGGGTTATAGTGAATGTGTGTGTGGGTTTGATGGTGCAAGAAGGAAATAGCGGTATTTTGGAGTGAGGTCAATTAGTAAAGGATGGAGTGTATATGGGTAGAGCGAGAAAGTGAAGAGAATGGTAAATCTGCAGAATAGATGAAATTACCGTGAAATGATCAAGAATGGAGGGAGATGGTGATTGATTGCATTTGTAGTTGTGTAACAATGCGTTAAGTAGGGTATAGTTTCGAGGGATTGAGGAGAGCGTAATGTACCGCTTAGATAAGGGTAGGGAGATAAGGTAACTGTAAGTTTTATGGGATTAGTTTATTGAGTGTAGTGAAGATTTATGTTGGTATTTTGGTCGAAGAGTGCGTCGAGTGCTGAACGACTGATTATGAATAACAAGGGCGTTTAGAAGTGGTAGAGGATGTGTGGATAAAATCTTTACAGGAAACAAATGATTGAGAAAATGAGGGGAAGAAGAATAAATTGTATTTAGGTTTTTTGGATATGCAACAGGCGTATGATATGATTAATAGGGAAGCTCTATGGAAGGCATTATTGATATATGGTGTTTGGTGGTAAGCTTCTGAATGGAATCCAAAAGTATGTATGAGGATAAGGAGGCTTGTGTAAGATAATGGAGTTGAAAGTGATTGTTTTAACATTAATTGCGGAGTGAGGCGAATGTGTTCTGTCTTCTTGGTTATTCAATTTGTATATGGATGGGGTTTGAAAGAATTAGATGTGGGGTGGCAGGAGATAGTGTTAGAATGAATGGAGAATGGAATAATGGAGGGTGCCCTACCTATTACTATGCTCGATGATTGGTTTTGTGTTTCTGTGATCTGAAGAGAGTTTGAAGAGGATTGGTAGAGAGCTTTGGCAGGGTGTAAAGAGATGCTTGAGGTAATGTAAGATAGAGTAAGTATGGTTGTGGAGTGAGGACAGTTCTCGGTGTGAAGTTTATGTTAGATGGTGAGTAGCTGGAATAAGTGGTCTGAGTTTAAATTTTTAGAGTATTACTGTTGGTGAAATGGGAAAGATGATGCAGAGTGTAGTAGGAGAGTTGTCGAATGGCAGGAGGGTGGCTGGTGGCAATTAAATCATTGGTGGAAGTGTAAAGGAACTAAGTCTTCGAGTGCCTAGGGTCTTACATGAGGGTCTGTAAAAAAATAATGAATGATGAAAATTTAATATACACAAATCAATAAATTAATCTAAGGTACAGTAATTAATGTCATAGTTAAAAAGCTAAAAGTAATGGAGTAACGGCCTTGTTACTTTTCCTTTCAAAGAAACGGAATAACGATAAGGAACTACTTTTTTCCCCAGTAACGGAGTAACGATAAAACGGAACTACTTTTTTGAGTAACGATGCCCCACCTCTGTATAAAATATTTATTATATATATATATATATATATATATATATATATATATATATATATATATATATATATATATATATATATATATATATATATATATATATATTTTATATATATTATATATATAATATATATATATATATTATATATATATATATATATATATATAATATATAAGTAGTATGTAAAACGGGGCTACGAGGCCAACCCCCTCATTTCGCTCGAAGGGGCTATAAGACCACCCCTCATTCCTTGGATATGTTCCGGAAGACGCCTCGCTCCCCGTTTCGCCTACTACTTGTAAAGGTTTGTTTACGGGAATGAAATTGGAAAGATATTTTAGTCAATGAAGATGTGATATATATTTTTTTAATTTTGTTACGAGACTTGTCTCCTCATTTCACTCAGAGGTGCCCTAGAACTCTAGGTTTTCTCAACTACTTAAAAGAATGAAGTTGAAAATTGATTTATAATAAAAAATTCTTTAATAAATATGGAGATATTAATTGAACTTGATGATAAAAAGTATTCAGTTATTGGAGGAAGTTTATTCGAAGGAGACATTCCAGTACGTTGTTCATTTTGTAAGAGCCTACAAACACTTATGGTTCAAGATTGTGGACAGTTCTATAATTTTTGCCTGACTTGTAAAAAATTATTACAAAGTTCTAAAAATGAATATGATAACCGCAATTTAATAAATACGTATAAAAGAAATGAATATAATGGTGAATCTTATCATTCGCAATATACGCAAAATAATAATAAACCATTAAAATATTCACCAAGAATATATTTAGAGAAAGTTATTGAAAAATATTACAAAAACAATGAAGATATAAAGAAGAATTATGATAAATTATTAAATCTCAACGATAAATTAGAAGAGACATTTCAACAGGAGATAAAGAATTTCAAAAGAAAAAATTCATTTAATGTTCATTTTAAAATTTATAAATTACTACAATTATGCGGTGTCAAATGTAATATATCTGATTTTCAGAAAGTTTCTAACAAAAGAGAAATTACATTAAATGAATACAATGAAATGTGGAAGAAAATATGGGAGATTAACAAATGGGATTTAATCAAGTAAAAAGGATATGAGCATTATATTTAAAAATTTTAAATATAATTTTTTCCTTTTATTTTTAATTCATTAAATATTTTACTAAGGATATGTAACCGATCAAGTTTTTTAAATGATTTTCAAATTCTTCAATATTTTCTCTATTGAAGAATTTTACATCTAGGAGTTCTTTAATTCTATCAGTATCTGCATTAATAAAACAAAGGTTTTGTTGTCCCCCATTTCTACATCCTTCAAATCCTTTAATTCTATCAGTATATGCATTTATTTTATGTTTATTACTTCTTTCATAATTTGAAAATTTTTAATATTAATATGACAAACTTCACAGTAATTCATATTTTTTATTTTTTCATCATCTGAATCGTCATCATTTTCTTCTTTTATCGAAATACCAGCTAGCTTTATTATTCCTTATTGAATAAAAAAAAAGTTATTAATTTGTCTAAAAAGATCTTTTAATTCTTCGATATCATTACTTGTAAAGGTTTCTAGTTCTAAAAGTTCTTTTTTTCTTTCTGTATATACTTCATTAATTTTTGAGATAATTTTGAATAGTGTCCATTTATTATAGAGAAAAAAAAATTTATGAAAAATTAATTTGATGATAATCTCCACCAATATATTGCATTTTAATATCGCTTTCATTGAAAAATTTAATTTGCTTATCATTCAATAGATTCACATATCTTCTTGGAAGAAATACATTAGTTACTTCATCCTCTCCCACACGTAGAATTGCAAACATTGCGAGACCATATTTTGTATTTATTTTTCTAAGTTCAATAACCTTATAAATCACATCTTTATTTAAATCAGATAGTTTTGTAGTCTGCACGTAGTCATTTGAATAGTTCAAAATTTTTATTAGCTCTATTTATTATAGAGAAAAAAAGTTTTCTGTTTTTAATTTTACAGTTTATATTCATTCTTTAATATCCCTCAACATCATATCCATCATAATTTTAATAGTCATCTCCTCATCTCCATTTTCTTTAGCAAATTTTCTCTTTCCCTTTTCCATCTTTCTTTCTCCATCTCTCCCATAGGCACCCTTCTATATTTTTCTATCTTTTCAAATATATTATCCATCGTAATTATCCTATTATCAATAGGTTCATCTCCTAATTTATCATTTTCGGAAAGGTCATTCGGATTTCCTAAATCGTATTTTAGAAACATTTGAATAGTATGCATAGATTTTTCATTGGTTGTATCACTAGCAGCTTGAAAATTTATGATATCTCCTTCATTAAGATGAATGCTTTTTATTCTATTAATTCTAAAATCTGTATCACTATATTTATATATATATCTAAATCTTTAAATTCATCTCCATTGATAAATAACTTCACTAAAATATATCGATCTTCATCTAGAGATGCTAATGTAATTGTATATATATAAATCCTTTATACGGCATAACATAATAATATATAAATAAATATATATATATATATATAAAAAATATATATAATATAATATATATATATATATATATATATATATATATATATATATATATATATATATATATATATATATATATATATATATATATATATATATATATATATATCTAAATCTTTAAATTCATCTCCATTGATAAATAACTTCACTAAAATATATCGATCTTCATCTAGAGATGCCAATGTAATTGTATCTATAAATCCTTCATATGGCATAACATAACCAGTTTTCTTCGAAGATGGTCCTTTCATTCCTAATACGAACGGAAACTTTCCTGATTCTAATTTTGAATTTGTTTGAAATATTATTGATTCGTAAGCACATGTTTCTTTTTTAAAATTATTTATATTTTCACTAAGAGTTGAAATCTGTTTATTAATCGTTTTTAAGACGTTTTCAAAACCATCTTTTAACAGAACGTTATTATGCATATCAAAGAGTTGAGATTTTATTTCTTCAACAAATTTTTTAATATGATCACCTTCAGATTGTAATTCAGTTATTGATTTATTCATATTTCCCGTCTGTTTTAACATTTTATCAACCTTACTTCTTGTTTCTTTTACTTAATTATGTATAAAATTTTGTAGTAACATCGTTTTCTTCTCGAGGATTAGCCGCATTTGCCAACCTTTTATTTTCGATATCAAAATTACCTTCTTCATCTAAATATTTAAATCCAATTCCTGACAGTCCTGGAGGTCCTGGAGGTCCTGGAGGTCCTCGAGGTCCTCGCGATCCTGGTGGTCCACTTCTTGTTAGAGGTCCTTCACCAAAGTTGTTAACACTCATTTATTATAGAGAAAAAAGTTCTTGTAGAATTGAGTGAAAATTTAATTTCAATACAGCTACTCCGAAAAGAACGAATAAACACAAATGACCGCAAATAACTTCATTCAATTTTTGTATTTGATACGTTGAATATACAATATCGCATTAAATATAATTTTCAAATTCAGTCGGAGGTTCAACACCGAATGAATCGAAATAATAGCATAAGTTTTTAGAATTCTTAAACCAACACGTCCAATGAGTTCCTGAACCTTTAATTGAATCCAAATTCAAGATTCCACATTCCTTTTTATTAGATTTTTTTTTGGAAGAGCATCTCTCATATAAATTCCTCTAAAGTTTGGAATTTTAAGTTCATTAGCGTATTTCATAAGATCATATTGACTCAACGCTTTCATCGGAATATTCAACTTTTGTATGGTTTTAAAAATAAACCCTCGCCAGTTTTTCGACGAGGGTATGGTTTTAAAAAAAGACCTTTTCCATTTGTTTTCTTTTTTTTCCATTTGAAGGTTATGCCTTCTAGTTTCTTCTAATTGCTTTTGAGCCGTTTTTTTATCATTTACAGTCTTTGCTATAGCACTAGCTCCACAGCAAGAGAACTGATTGCACCTGAAGCCCCTAATAACATTGGAAGTGTTACTATAAATCCTCCATGTTTTATCAATTCTGTTATTTGTGATATGCTTAATTTTAAATTAAAAATTTATCTTTTTGAGTTTGAGTTAGGAGAAGAGATATATTTCTTTTATCCTTTGGATTAATTCTAAATGATATAGAAGATTTTTTATTTACTGCGTTGTTTAACTTCTTTACTTGATTCGGTGTAAGATATACTTTCATATCGCTGTAAGCCATTTATTTAAGAAGAAAAAGTTATTATATATAAAATTTTATATATAATTTTTCCTTTTTTAATTATCGTAAATTAAGAATAGTTGGGATGCGCTGAGCATTCCACCCACTTATAATTTTTATTTAATTCTCATAGAGTTTTTATAATCAATTTTAGGGGGGGAGAATTCTCCCCCCTAAATCTTCATTAATATTTTTAATTTCTTATATTTTATTAGAAGTAAATTATTCTCTCATTTACCCCTTTCTTCACACTACATAACTCTCTAATACGTTCATTCCTCATTTTATCAATTTTTTCACACCAAACATGCCCCTAAGATTGTCCATCTGAACACATTGAACTTTAGATCTATACCTCTTATTCCAGACCATATTCTCACTACTATACATTAACACAGTTATCAACATACCCTCATGTAAGACCCTAAGCGCACTCAAGACTTAGTCCCCTTTTACATCCACCAACGATTTAATAATGCACCAGCCACCTTCCTGCCATTCACACTTTCCTACTACAAACTTGCATTCATCCGTTCCGCTTTCATCCAACATTATGCTAAAATATTTAAAACTCAGACACTTGTGTCCATGCTGCTCCCATCCAACAAAACTTCCCACCGAGGACTATCCTCACTCACAACCATAACCTTACTCTTATCTACATTTACTTTCAAACCCCTCCTTTTACACACCCTGCTAAATCTCTCTACCAAACCTCTCAAACTCTTCAGATTCACCACACAAAACCAAATCATCCGCATATAATAGGTAGGGCACCCTCCACTCACCTCCATTCTCCATTATTCTAACACCCTTTCCTGCACCCCTATTTCGTCTAATTTCTTTCAAAATTCCATCCATATACAAATTGAATAAACAAAGAGACTAACACCTCCCTGCCTCACTCCGCTAATAATATTACCAATCACCTTTGACACCTTTTATTCTTACACACGCTTTCACTATCGGCATACATACTTTTGAGTCCATTCAGAAGCCTACCACTAACACCATATATTTCTAACATCAGCCATAGAGCTTCCAGCTCTAATATCATACGCCTGTTGCATAAATATATATTATATATATATATATATATATATATATATATATATATATATATATATATATATATATATATATATATATATATATATATATATATATATATATATATATTAATATAATTTTTATTATATAGATATATATAATCACTACTCCTTTCCCCCGGCTATTAGGGGCGAGTGCGCCGCATACACCGAAAACAGAAAAGTAGTAGAGCGTGACATAAATTGAAAAGAAAAGCCATCCCTCTTACCCTTAAGTGAGAACTCGTAGGAGTCAGAAAAAATTTCAACCTAGGGCTTCACGAGAGTGTGATGGACTCTCACTGTGGTATCTCGTCAATGTAGGGTTCAACCCTTGGACCAGGCGTCCCACAACCATACCACCTCACAAAACTCCACCATTCACCTTTCTTCTCGCCTCTGCCAAATTCACATTCCTTTACTGACTCGATCCACTTCCAGCCGGTCGATTTCCAGCACACTCTCCACTATACATCTGCTTAACAAACCGACTATTATTTATCCTTTCCATATGACCAAACCAGCTAAATGTACTCTCGTTTATTCCTACATACGCCTTTTTTCACACCACAGAACTTCCTAATGCGTTCATTCCTCATTTTATCAAGTCTTTTTACACATAAACTCATCGTACCTCAAGAATCTTACCTCTTGTTCCATAGCCTAAGTTTCAACTACTATACTATTACACAGGTAACAATATAATCCTCGAATGAAAAAACTCCTCCTTCATCCTAGGCGGGTTTCAAGATATTCCTTCTACATCCACCAAGAATTTCATTGCACCAGTCACATTCCTACCATTCACAACTTTTCTACAACAAACTGAATCATTAATTCCCTTTTCATCCAACATATATCCTAAATATTTAAACTCGGAAACTTGTTCCAATTGCTCATCATCTAACATGACTTCACACCGTGGACTATCCTCTCTCTACATGACTTCACACCGCGGACTCTCCTCATTCTCTACCATAACCTTAGTCTTATCTACATTTACTTTCAAACCCCTCATTTTACACAACTTGCCAAACCCCTCTGCCAATCCTCTTAAACTCTCCCCGATTCGTCATGCAAACTAAAATTATCCGCGTACAATAAACAGGGCACCCTCCACACTCTTCTTCCATTCTAACACCTTCCAATGCCACCCCTAAACCCAAAATTCTTTCATAACCCCATCCATATTAAAATTAAAATAATCAAGAAGAAATAACACATCCCTGCCTCACTCTGCTAATTAATATTAAACCAGTCGCTTTCAAC
>JABUQX010015197.1:0-27500 GCA_015478945.1 Trachelipus rathkii
AGATTAGATATGATGTTGAGCGATTTTATCTATTTGTTGTGATGACAGAGTGGCTTCGTGTGTTTTGTGTAGGCTTCACGTGTTTCGTTGTATGGTGTGTGTTTATTTATTTATTATTATTTTGAGTTTATATTTGCTTTAATTTATAGTATATTATATTGATGATGTTATATAGTTATATATAGAGTTTTTGTTATAAATTATTACATTCATTCTGTGTAAAATTGTTATAATAGGTGTATAATTTAATATAATTATAATATAGTATTAGGAAGAATTATATATTATCGATATCTTTATTATGTGTGTTTGTATATAATATATATCATTTATATATATAGTGTTATTTATCTTATGAATTATATATATATATTGTTATTTAGTATTTTATTATAAGTTTTATTTCTTTTATTGAGTATAATTGTATTTTTATGATTACAGTTATTTATTGTATTTGTTTGTAACAGGTATGTTTGTCATAGTAAATATATTATATATATATAATTATTATTTGGTTTATTAGTAATATCGCGAGTTGATATATATAAGGTCTATATTTTGTCTATCTACTATATATATAGCTATCGTATTTTTTAATTATTATATTATATAATATGAGGGTTTTTTGTTCTTGTTTTGTCAATGTTACGAGATAAAGTATTCTAATATTTTTCCGAGGCTTCATATATATTCTAATTTATAATAGTATATGTCGACGGTGTTCAATGAAATCTAGTATAATCTTCCATTCTTACATAGGACGTTTCTTTAAACAAGACAATACGGAATAAATTAGATTATACTTTACATTACACCTCTCTCATGCTGAAAAAAGGTTCGTTACAGCATTCTGTTTTTTGATATTTTTTGTTGGATGTTCTTATTTCTATTTTATTATTGTTGTTATTAATTTTTTTTATTCTATTAATTATCTAAATCCTGGAAGTATAGATTCATTCTACTTATTACTTTTTTATAACATATCATGCAATAGTTAACTATAACGATGATTCATATCATTTATATCTTCACTTGATCTTTTAACTTCTGTCGGCCATTCTTATGCCTGCAATAATTTTGAAAGTAGTTCATGATTTATTTGTGGCTTCATTGAAAATATTTTAGATTACTACTTTTGAGACATTCATTCGGAGTCTTCAACAGTGCTTGTCAATATTTCTTATCTGTAACGTAAGTCTATGTGTACCATAAATCTTTACTAGATCTTTCTTCAGATATAACTAAAATAAAGGGAATCGATATATATTTTTTTTTCATTTTACTTACTAATCTTGTTACCCACCTAATTTCAATTCAAATTCATTAATTGATAGTAAACATCACTTACATTTCTCACTTACTCACACCTATGTAATCTCATCCGTTTAAGATAAAATACAACGACTCAATATCACTTCCTGTCATAAACTTTCTTTCGGAATCCCCTTCTTCACCTTTAAATCTTCAACTTTTCGGCAATTTAACTTTATTGTACGAGGTAGGGATAGCTTGACATTTAAATTTATAATATAGTAGTTTGTCAGTTCTCGGGTTCTTATACAAAACCATTTTTGGAACAAAGGAATGAGGAATTCATTGGTTAATTTATTTGGTATCAATAAGACTAATTGGAGTCCATTCTTCTGTACCGTGCAATTTCTTTATCAAATCTTTCCTTCTCCTCCCTCTGTGGTGTTACCTCTTCTGTCGAATTATATATCGCATTTACGCGAAAGGTTTTTTACAGATGAGTTGTTGGAGGAGGGTTCGTATGCGTTTATTTTAGTATGACGGTGCGTTTTTTCTCCATTCTATAATTTTTCCTTCCATCGAAGTTTTCATTTTTATCTTTCCATTATATATTTTTCATTACAATTTTTCCTGGTAGGACCACTGAAGAGCGTTGCATGAGAAGGAAAATGTATCCAAAATTTTGATGTATCTTTTATGTATTATTTCAAATATCATTTAGTATATGAATATTTTAACATTCATACTTAACTTTTAATATATTACTATATTTATTCTATGATTATATATTTTAATATATTTTATTAGAAATTTATATAATTTTATTATATTATATATATATATTAATATATTTATATATCATATTATATATATTAATATTAATTCTTATTATACTTGTTATGTTATTATTATCTTACTTCTCTAATATCAATATTCTTTGTTATTTTTTTTTATTAGGTATGAAGACTATTTATTTTCATACTTATATATATTATTATATATTCATTCATTTTTATTATTATATATATTTATATATTTATTATATATAATATATTATATATTATATTATATATACTATTATATCTATTATTATTATATATTACATATATATATATTATACTTATTTATATATTTATTATATTATATTATACATTATATATTATATTATATATTTATAGTAGTTGATGCATTACAATACCTACGAATACTAAATGGGACTCGTCACGTATCGGTGTATATAAGTTGATTTTTGACAGGTAATCAAACATTATTCGGACATTATTTTGAGATGTTAAAGTAGTATCCTGGCTTAATTGATAGAGAGGTGTAATTTGTGGGGGTCCGGGATCACCGTTGTGAGACGGGATAGGGTGCAGCGGTATTGTTTTGCGTTCTTTTAAATTGGATTAGGTTCGAGTGAGGTCACGTAGTAGGTGAATCTGTATATATATTTAATAGGTGAGGGGGTTTATAGTGATTATAGGTGATAGGGGGTATGGATGTCTACTATATATAAGTAGTTATTGGAGGCTGAGAGTAATGTATACTAGATATTAGTCTAGGTAGCCTAGAGTTATAATACTAATCTTATTAGGGGTCATTATTAATTACAGTCATTTATCCATTTTTAAACTAATATTGTTTTATTTAGGACTAGGTATTTATTAAGTTCATATATAATTTTTATATACTAATATAATAATATATTATATTATTTAATTTTTATTTTTTTTATTTTTAATTTATTTTTATATTTATTCATCCTATTAATCGAAGAATTTAGTATTTTATATGTTTTATTTTATGTGCGTTAGGCTTTTGTGTTTATATGTATCAGAGGTTACTTTTTTTATATTCTACTTTGTACTTGTTACTTAAGTACATTTTTTGAGGTACTTACTCTATTAATTATCCTAAAAACCTCATTCTTTCTTACACTTTCCACAAACCTCTTTATGTACTATGAAATTTTAGCAAAGTTACTGTGCAACGTACTTTTGTCATTCTATTAATTATACTTGCCAATGTATTTTTTTTATCATTTTCACTTATCGACTATTGATATTATTATTCTTTATATTATATATACTATTATTATATAATTATTAATATAATTATATTAATATTATCTTTTTTATATATTATATTATATTATTTATTTTTATAACTTATATTTATGTATTAATTATGGCTATATACTATAACGTCATTCATGGTTTATCTATTTTAGTCATGATACGCTTTGTGGTTTTCGGTATATTAATGAGTTAGTGGTTATTATATTTTTTTATTATATTCTAAATAAATTTCGCATTTTATCATAATATAAGTTATTAATATATATAAAATATTATATATATATTATTTTTATTAATTATTATTTTATATTTTATATATCATATAATATATATATATATTTAATATTTATTTATATTATATTTTTATTATATATACTATATTTATTATTTATATAATTATTATTATTATTAATATATATATATATATATATTATTAACTATAATATAATATTTATATTTATCATAACTAGTTTACGTTACATATATTATTATATATTATTATCTGTATTATAATATATATATATTTATTATTAATATATATATATATATATATATATATAATATTATATATAATATTAATATTTTGGGGTATTAATACCTTTTCAATTATTATATATTATTGTTTGTTTATATTACAATTCTGTATTTATCTGCTTTATAAAGAGGATTATTTAAAATATTTTGATAATTTTTTATGTTATTTTGAGTGCTAATATATATTCATGTGATAGTACTGTTATATAGCACTTTCGATCACTAGTACTTATGTATATATTTTATATGTTATAAATTTATATGTGTTTGGTTCTTTGTGTGTGTTTTTTATCTAGTTAGCTATAGTATTATTATTTTAGATGGTAGGTTTCTAGTTATTTAAATTATATATACTATATATAATATATATATATATATATATATTATATATATATTATTTATTTATATATATATATATATATATATTAAGGGCCGAGATGGTAGATTTCATTTGAGTTTGAAGAGGTGTTATTATGAGAAACTGTTTATGGAGGGTTTATATGTTCCGAGTTGACTTGTAGGTATGTGCAGTAATAGTCTATTCCTTATATTATAAGCTGGGATATATAGTTTTTGGGGTTATGGAGTTTTAATTGTAGGTATTATAAGGGTAATTAGTTTAATTGAGTGTTGTAGGGAAGATTACTGCTTTGTATGGTTTTTTGGTTCAATTGTGTCTAGATGTAGTGCGTGTGAGGTTGCTACTGATAGGTAACTGTTTGGGGAGACAAGTGTGTCTCTGTTTATATTAGGGCAAGTGTGTTCAGAAGGTATTTATGATTTAATTCCAGATGTATTTCGCGTAATATTGAGGGAGAATGAAGTATATATGTGTTATGTTCTTATATGGGATTCTCGACAGGACTTGTGATCGGTTTCAAATTATGGATATGTTACTCTATTGGCAGGGTGTTAATCCGAAATATTCATGGGTTGGTATCTGCTGGGTGGAGGATATGTTTTTCTATATTGAAATCAAATAGAGGTTATTTTTATTAGATCTGATTTAAGTTGAATCGTGGGTGTATATGAGGGAGTTTAATAGATTGTCGTATATCTGATTTGCGGTTTTACAAGTGAGATAGTAGGGATATGCAGTTAGTAAATTGTGTAGGCTATGGATTTGGGCTATTTGTCCTTGGATTGATTTCAATTTGGGTGTTGTTATTAGTTGTGAATTGTGTGGTTTATGAAAGTAATTTTTAGAGTGTGTGTGGGGCATTTCACTCTCACGAATTGTGTTAAGATAATAGAATAAATTTGGTAAGTAGAGTGAGTTGTATATCCCTGGTAGACCTTTATAGGTTTGAATTCGAATTGGAGTTGGGTCGTGGTTGTGTGCGCCGAATTGCTTGATTATAGGGAGCTTTAAGAAGATTTTAAGAGCTATCATTTGATATGGGTTGTGGTCGGTATAAGGATTGGGTTTTGTTGAAAAGTATCGTATGAAAATATGCTAGTGAGACAGTCTGTGGTTTTGGGTTGTTGTATGTGTGAGGGCGGACCGTCCGGTCGGTTGGGTGAATAGGGTTTATGTCTATTGATCTGGTTAACATCAGCTGAAAAAAGTGGTCTGAGTAATTAATAATTTAGTATATATTTTTGGAATGAAAAGGGAAATCAGTATAGTGGTAAAGTCTATGAGTGTAGATAATAATACATGAATTGTTGAAATGGGCAGGGGATAGAGGTTTAGGCTGGGTGCGGATTTAATTCTCTTGGTGGGCATGTCGAAGTGGGATAATGTCTTGAATGTCGACTATGTGATTTTTAGCACTGAGGGCTTTATTGTATTGTCTATTTCATGTGGTTGTTTAAGGTAGTATATTAGAGTAGTTTTGAGACACTTTTTCATGGTCATTAAATACAGCGGTCATTAGGACCTTATTTTATATCGATACCAACTGCTTCAGATGCAGATGTCAATATCCTTTAGTGGTCTGGTGTTATGGTTGTTTGAGTAAACGGTAATTTATCTGATTAATAGATTAGGAATTGTCTTAAATGAGTTTTTTAGCGAGTGTGGTAATTTGGGGAGGGATGGAGAGAAATTGGAGAGAATCAAATGAAAGTAACAAGTAAAATGGTTTGGTTCATGTGGAAAGGATGGATGATACGTCGGTAGGTTAACACGGATGTATAGTGGCGGAGTGGGCTCGGTTGGAAATCCGAACCGGTTCTTGAGAGAACCAAAGAAAAAGAGTGGATTGAGTCCAAGTGTAATAAGCTGTTTCCTGGAGGACTGAGAAATGTGAGTTTACAGAGGCGTAATAGAAAGGTGCATAACCAGGAATGATGGCGGGGTTTCATTATGTTGAGGGCATGATATAATATAGGTTTAATATCAGCTATCCACCTTGGGCCTAAGGGTGTTAACTTAACAAGATTAACTGACGATCACCATAGCATGAGGGTATCCTGTCGACGAGTCCCTGTGATAGTCCCTAGAGGGGGGGTGCAGGGATTTTTCTGAAACTGCAACGAGTTTCTCACTAAATAAGGTGTAAAAGGGAGTAAATCGCGATAAGCCTGGCTTTTTCTTTCGACTTAATGCTTTCATAATTCTTTAACTACTTTTTCTGTTTTCCTCTGCCATGTCTAACGTCAAATACATCTTATCCTTACTCAATAACTTAACTTGGTGGTTTCATGTAGAATGGTACGGTGATGTATGTAATTTGTAATGGTGAATATATATATATTACATATAATATATTATTTTTTATAAATGGGAGTAAGATATTTATAATATATTTTTCTTATATTATTTTTATATTTAAAATTAAGGTATTATTATATTTTTCATATATTTTCTTTGTATTTTTATATTATTTTTATATAATTTATTTATTATTTATTATACATATATATAATTTAATATATTATTATATATATTATATATTTTTTATCTCCAATATTATCTATCCTAATATTATTAATATATATCTATATATATTATATATATAATATTTATATATTACATATATAATGTAGTTATAGGAGTTTAGACAATTACTATAGTATCTTAGGCTGTTTGTTTGTTCGTTGATGATTTTAGGTTTGTATGATCATTAGGGATGGGTATAAGTTCCTGAGTGATGAGTTATTCAGTGGTTTTATTAAAATGAGATATCTAGTTTTGTTTATGTATCTTGTGTAGTGAGTTTATAATTTATCATACTAAGTGATAAGGATCATAGAGATATTATGTTCGTACCTTGAATATCCTATAATTAAGGAATGAGAGTATATATATATGATTTTACATGTGTATAGGGATAGCGTTCTTCATATATCATTTTTTCTATATATAATATGAAGAATTATACTTATATGATATTTATTGAGCTGATTAATCATGGGTACTTAGTTATAAGTATATGAGTTTGGTTATGATGTATGAGAGTGTAGTAGGTTGTTATTATTGAGCTTGTAATATCGTTTAATGGCGGTTTATATATACCTATTTTTGTGTTTTGCTAGTAGTTGTTTCATAATGCTGCTATCTTTGTATCTTGTGTTTACTTGTGATTATGTAAAGGTTGACGTACTGCAGTTCTGATGTGGTGATCCCATGATGTCTTACTGGCGTACTTAACAAATGTCTATGGAGTGTTACTATTTGTACGTTGATTCAATGTTACATAACTAAAGATATTTTGCATAATAGACGAACATGTAACTTGAGAGCGCGAAGCCTTGACAACTATATATATATATACATATATATATACTATATTCTTTAGTATTATCTTTATTGAGTTGAGTGTGATAGCTATCGTATACCTAGTAGCATTGGTATACATGGTGGTACTGAGGCATATTTAGTGAGTTTGGTTATATATGAGGTAGTAGACGTGAGTTTGATGGGCGTTATCTACTGTAATTATCATTATTTATACCTCACATATTAATATGGACTGTAATATAGCACGTATTATCGTTCTTCGGTCAGTAGTGAGGTATTGTTTCTAATCATAGGGTTATTACTATGCCATTTGTGCATTTCGAGGTTCTATCTAAATACCGGTTCCGATCATTGTGCAGGTGTGGTATTGGATAAGCCTGCAACCCGTTTTGTGAATCTTAAAGTCAACAACGTTTGCGAGCCATTTAGGTCTTCTGATTAAAGGCGAAGATTTTGTAAGAAAGTGGCTTTTTTCTTTCAGCCCCTAATGGTCATATGTTCAGAGCGATAGTAAGAGATCTTTAATAAAATTTCTGCCATTAATGACTTCTGAAACCAAAGCTCGTCGTAGAAAAGCCTAGCTTCTATGCCTCTTTCTAGAAAATTAAAAAGTTTCTATATTGCTTACAATAAATTTTTTTAAGTTATGAGTTGTAATGAGTCATAACTGTTATATTTCATTATATTATTATCATATATTAGTATCTATAATTATATTCTACTGAAATGATCATAGGTACTGTTTAGCGAGAGTCATAAGTATAAATTAGGAGAGCGAGTATAGATTATGATTTATAGTATTAGGAGGAGGTACGGTGTTAGGTAATACTGTGGTTTAGCTAGATACTCATTCAGTAACCTTATAGAGTGAGTATGAGGTGATTTTATTAGTTGGTATAGAGATAACAGTGCACTTTTAACTAGGTAGTCTCGAATTTGTCTTTTTGGATAATTCCGTAGCGTGATCTGACCGCTAATATGCTGTGAGTGGAGTTAACTATAGGTCGTTTAATTCTTGTGCTTAACTGTTCTATGTGTCATTTGTGTTATGAAACGTAGAATGCTTGGTACGCATGTTCGCGTTCGTTATTGTTTTTTTTGGATCAAATCTTTTACGCCTTTAGCTAAATAATTGTAGATAGTTATCTCTTTACCTTTGTAGAGTGTTTACAGTTTTAGGAATTTTCTCTTAATTTATGGAGTTTATAAGGTATGCTTATTATGCCTTGTGTGTCTTTAGCGGAATGTTGAGATAACGTTCTTCCTTGCCTTTATAATATATATATAATAATTCGGCTTGCTGTAGTGCGCGCGAGTTTGAATTAATGTATAGGGAGCGGAGGCGTTTCTATAGGGATAGAAATCAGACTTTTAATTAATCTTAGAGTGTCAACCTGGCTTCTTTTCTAAATTCTGATATAGGAGACTCCGATCGCAAATAGTCTGCTCAACTTTGTTTGTAATATGATATCTATTTCTTTGTTTTTTTTGGGATATTCATGGTATTGATCCAGCAAGCATCGTATGTATGCCGCTATGGTTCCTACTAAATCTCAGCTCTGAATCTATCCCATTGTTTATGCAATTCACAAGAAGTAATACTTTTCGCATCTTAAGGAGAGGAGGTCCGTGTCGTTTTTTACGCGGACGAGATTCTGTTAGCTTTTGACTAGGGAGGCTGTGTACGCTATTTTTCATTATATATGATGAGCAGTAAGCACACACTAAACTATATAAACGATCTCTATAATATTTTATTCTGTTGATTTATAATATATATTATTATATTTATATATATTTTATTTAATTAATATATATTTATTAATTTTAATTAACATATATATAATATATTATTATATTAATTATCATATAATATGCATATATATTAATAATTATATATATAATTTATTATATAATTATATTATTATTTATTACAATATTATATCATTTATTTATATATTATATATATTATATTATATATATAATATTATATCTATATTATTATATATCATATATATATTAATATAAATATATTATAGAAATTTGCATATGAATCTTTCTAAAGTGTAACGTTATCTATCAACATAATAATAACTCATAAAGAAATTTAAAATATTACAATTCTATGGTCACAGTTTCGTATTTTAATTACACATAGACATCTTTCACTTCAGTACCCTTACTTATTAAAATAAATAATAAAAGTGTTCGAATTCATTCATATCGAGTTGAAACTGACCTATAAATTATAAATATTATACATAATTCGCAGGGGAGGAACTCTATAGGCAAAAGGGTATGCGAACAGAAAAATAGTAGGGGGGTTAGTGGGCAGAGTGAATGAGGTAGAGAGGGGGTAAAATGCAGGCGAGAGTGTCTATGTGAGAGGAGTAGTTGAGGATGAGGGAAGAGAGGAGAAGGTATATAATAAATTATATCAACTAAAATAAAATTTGAAAAAGAAAGAAAGAAAAAATACAAAAAAAATAAAATCCGAGATAACATGTCTTCAGTTTTTATATATATATGCTAATCATACGTCAAGAAGTCGTGTCATGGATGTTAAGTGTAGATTTAAAGTGTTTATATAATATATATATATATATATTATTATAATATTATTTTATTATATATTTTATATTTAATATTTATTTATATTAATATATTATAATTAATATATTAATATATAATATATCTATTATTTATCTATTTATAAGATATTATAATATATATTTATTACTATTCATTATATTATTAATAATATTATATATATTTATATTACTCTATATTATAATTAATATATATATTATATATATATTACTTATCATAGTCTTTATATTATTATATAACGATTCCAACATTTTTAATATATTATCTCATTTTACTACAGTCTTTACATACTCAGGAGTGGGTATTTGGGCTTTTGAAGGGATGAAAGAAGATATTAATCATAGGGTTGATCAATTTACATACTAATTTATATAATACAATATATTCTTTTTAATCTGTTCGAAGTAATCGTGATGAGTTCTATTGCGTATTCAAGCGACCATTCAAACCAGGTCATAATTGGTTCGCCCGACACTCTGGTTTCTTAATGTTTGTATGTTTGCGGGAGCGAGCTATTGGTTTTGCGATGAATTGATTGGATGTGCTGAGGGCAGTGTGGCACTTTGGTTTCACTGTAGTTTTTTTTCGTATTGCGTTTTTCTGGTTTTATGTTTGATTGTTATGTATTTTATGGTATTTATTTATTACACATTATAGTTAATTTGTTTCTGGCGCCGCAAGGAGTTTTTATCTATGAATTATTATAAGTAAATATAGTATTAAGGTTGATGCTGAACGCGCTTTTCGACTTTGATGAGCATACTCAGTGTTTCGATAATTATGAATAATACGTGTATCTTATAATGGGGTTTTATGTAAGTTTATTTTCGTACTTATCTAATGTGATTATTAATAAAATTACTATAATTTATGAATTTTATATTTTTTAAATTTTTGATATATTTTTTAATATACTTTCTTTTATAATTATATATTTATGATTCTACTTTTGTTTATTCTGGGTTATTTTTGTGAGTATTTTGTTCGTTTGCTTGTATCGAGTCTATTTTATGGAAGTGATGTTATTTTTATTGATTATTCCATATATATAGTTTTATTTTTTCTTTGTTTATTTATATATATATATATTTATTATATAATATATATATAATTATAATATATATAATATAATTCTATAATATATTAATATTTATATGTCTTTATAGATTTATAATTTTATTTTTATTTCTAAATAATATATCTTATTATATAATCGAAGGTATAGGTCATTATCTAATTATTATATATTTATCATATATATATTATTAATAATATATTATATAATATATTCTTATATTTATATCTTAATATATTATAATTATTAATATATATAATTATATATCATATTAATTATTATTTATAAATATTTCTTTTTCATTCATTTATTTAATCTATTTCTTATTCTCTTTATCTGCTCAATTTGTTATCAGACTAAGGATTTTTATATTATATTATATTATATTATTATTGTATATATATTTATATTTATATATTTATTTTATATACTTTTTTTTTTTTTTAATTTTTATGGGAGCGGGTTATGCGTGTTTTGTGGCAGTTATGTGGTTCATTTTTTGTATTTGGGGGTGGGAGTTTGGGGGTGTTTATTCTTTGGTCGCCCTTATTATTCATTTGAGAGTCTAGTTTCATTGGTTTTGCTTGATTTGAATGGCTATTTTGGGGTGTTATATTTTTGTTTCAGCTATTTTTCTTTTATCTTTATTCCAATTAGACTTATTTATACATTTCTACCAAAAATATTTATTTTTCCTTTTATATTATTTTTTTCTTTTTTTTCTTTCTCTTTCTTCACTTTTTCTTTCTTTTTTTTTTTGTTCTTTATTCTTCTTTCTTTCTTCTTTCCTTTCTTTCTTGTCTTTTTTCGCGAGTTTTTTTTTTATCATTTATATATATATTATTTATATGAATATATATTTTTATAATTTTATTTATTAATATTATATTTTTATTATCTTAGTTTATTTTTTTATATTTTTTTATTATCTTTTTTTTGCCTGCCATTATTTGAGGTGCTGGGAGGGCGATGGGGCGGTTCCGGTCAGGTGAAGGATACGGCGTGGGGGGCTGAGGCTGGGCTTAGGGAGGTGTCCTATTGTATTGAGTGGTGGATCCTGTGCGTGGGGGACGGTACGTTGTCTAGTTTATTATGTTATTTTGCATGAGTTCGGGTAGGTGGTCTGCGAAGCGAGGTCTTTGGTTGTTTGAGCGTTCTTCTATTGCGGGGAGACGTTTTTGGGGGGGTAATTTTGTTTTTTGGGGGTTTTTGGGATAGTGTTTGTTGGTGGGATATATGTGAGTCACTGGTATTGGGCAGGGGGCCGGGGGACTTAATATTCAGTGTTGTTTTGTGCGTGGGGGGGATTTTTAGTTCTTTGGTGGGGGCATTGGAGTGTTGGGTGACATGTGGGTTGGGCTTGGTTTCGGTTTGGGTTATTAGATGTGGTGTGGGGAGGAGTGAGGTTTTCGTGTTGTTGATTGGGGTGGTTTTAGTGCTACCTGTTATAATTCTGGGGCGTTTTGGGATTTGTCGTTTATTTGTGTTTGCTTTGATTGGGGCGTGGGGAAGCGTTTTAAGTTAGTTCTGGAGTTCTTTGAATAGTGTTAGTGTGTGTTTATGTCGTGAATTGTGTTGGGGGATTCGGAAGGGTGTTTAGTTTTGTTGCAGTTGTGGTGATTTGGTATCATGGGGGCGTCTGTTGTGTGTTGGTAGTCTATTTTTTTGGGGTTTTGTTTAGTGGAGGGGGTTTGTTCAGAGTTTGGGATGGGGGTTGCATGTCGGTCGGTGTTTGGGTGTGGGTTAGGGGGGCTGTTTTTCATTGGGTGATTCTTTTCTGAGTGTAGGTTTTTTGAGTTGCTGTGTGGCTGTGTTTGTCTGGGTTGTCTGGATAGGCTATGTCGTCCCTGCATCGATAGTTGGTGTGAGCTGGTGGATTTGGGGTGGTCAGGTTTCTGCCAGAGTTGTATGGGAGAGATGGTCTGTGGGCGCGTTTTGTGATTTGTGGTGGGGGTTGTTTTTTTTCTTTGCGTTGGTGTATATGGCAGCATTTTTTGTCTTTTTTTCTGGGTGGGATTTTTTTGTTAGGAGGTGTGTGGGCGGTGTTCTGCTTTGTTATTCTAATTGCTGTGGTATTGATTTGGGGGTGATTGGTTGGGTTAAATGCATGTGCTTGTGTGAAGGGGTGAGGGCTGTGGTTGTAGGATGATTGTTTTTGATTCCTAATTGGGAAATTTGATTTATTCTTATTTATTTTTAGTTTCTGTTTCGAAGGTACCGTTTATTGTCATAGAAGTGGGAGTTAGGGTTTTTTTGGTTTTGAGTTTAAGGGATTATGTATGTTTGTTTAGATGGGGGTAGTTTAGTGCGGTTATTGAGATGTCTGTCATTAGGGGATTGCGTTATAGTGGTTTTTAGTGAGCGGTTGGTTGGCCGTCTGGGGGCTTGTTGATTTTGGGGTTTTGGTTTTTTTTTGGGTTGTTGTGATGGGGGTATGGTTGTGGGCTCTATATATATATTTCTAGTTTGTTTTTTTGTTTTCTGTTATCCCCATATCTGTCTTTAAGATATCTCAGCGTACTGTTACGCGGACTGTCTGTTGTTGTTTAGGGGGGAGGGAGTTGTTGTTCAGGTGGGATTCGTGAGATGGTGGGGGTTGTTTCGTGAATGTTTACTTATTTGATCTTGCGGTTTTTATTGTCTTTTGCGTGGATGTTTTGTTGGAGTATTCAGGTTATTAGTAAGTGTTGGTGGTTATGGGTTGTGATTTGATTGTTTGTTTTGTTTTATATGGTTAGAAGTGTGGGGGGATTGGGTGACAGTTTCGAGGGAGTTTCTTTGTTTATGGTTGGCTTGGTTCGGGATTAGTTTTGGGATTGTTGATTTTGTGTTTGGGTATGTGCTCGGTTTGCGATTTGTATTGTTTTGTTTAAGATGAGTGATGGGGTGGAGATGTTTTGTGTGGCATTTGTGTTGGTTGTGGTTTTTTAGTTATTCGGTGTTTGCTTTTTTTGATGATTAGTGTATTTATGTTTTTTCTTTTTGGGGTTGTGGGGGGAGTTTGGGATGATAGGGGTGGTGATTGTAAGGTAGTTGGTGAGTGTGTGGTGACGGAGGGGAACTGTGCGTTGGGAGTTGGGGATTGGTTGGCTTGGGGAGGATTCGGGGGGGGAGGTGTTTTGTTAGGTATTTAGGGTTCTTTGTTGTAAGGATTGATTGTGGGGGTAGAGGGTAGTCCTTTGGTCGGAGTGTGGGTGCGCATTAGTCTTAGGTGAGGTTGGTCTGTGCCAGGGTGTTACCGGGGGACGTGAGGTTATTTGGACAGGGGGTTTGGGGAGTTGGGGTGGCGATATAGTTTATGTTTTGGCTGGTCTTATTAGGATGGGGTGGGATTTTTAGTGTTTTTGGTAATAGCGTGGAGGTGTCGGGGGTTGTTTGTGGTAAGTTATGTTGTTCTGGATCAGTGTTAGGAGGGCAGTTTGGGGGTGGGTGGAGGGTGGAGTGATGCGTTGTAGTGGGGGTGGGGTATTTTGGGGAGGAGCTTCTTGATGTGTATATGGATTTCATGTTTGGAGTGGTTTAATTCTGTAAGATTTTGGTTGGATTGATATTTATTGTAAGTTTTGCGGTTAAGGGGGGTTGGTTTGGGGGGGGGGTTTTTGATCTACGTGGGGTTGATATTGGCAGATTCTATGTTATATCTGGGGAGCTTTGGTGGGAGCAGGTCGGTGTAGGCTTTTGATTGGGAGGTTTAGTCTACTATTCGTTGGCCATATGGGGCTTTTGGGAGACTGGTTTTCTTTCGGTGAGGAAGCAGTGTATGAAGGGGCGAAGATGATTGGGAATGTTGTTGAGTGTAGGTGTTACGGTATCTGCTTTGGACCAGCGCGTCGGATCTGTGATGTTGGTGGGGGGGGGAAATGTTTGAGCGTTCTTGTAGCCTTGGGTAAGAAGTGACTTCGTCTTGAAGAGTTCTTCTCCGGGAGTTGGTTTCGCCTCGTGAAGGCGACACTCATCGAAACCTATATATATATTATATATATATATATATATTATATATTAATATATATATATATATATATATATATATATATATCATATATCATATTATATATAATTTATATATATATTATTAATTATTATATTATATATATATATATATTATAATATATAATAAAAGAAAGAACCGGAGCGGAAATTATGACGTGTTTTGTAGAGACAGTACTAATGATGACGTAACTAATTTTTTTTGTAATTTGGGGGATGGAGAATTTGGGGAATGTTAACTATTATTCCCATAGAAGCTACCTATATATTATTAATAATCACTATGAGAATAGTCCTAGTAAGTATAGATAAAAAATTTTAATGAAGAGTTCAGCTCTAACAGAAAATAACAGTAGACGGTGGAGTTGTCCAAAGAATCAAGAGGAGTAAATGAGTAAGAAGAATTGTTAGAGGAAATGTTTTTAGAAAAAGGATAAATAGTACAAGAAAAATAAGAACCAGTAATGTTATTAAATTTTCTTCAACATATTTTTTTTTATTGAGTAAAATAGGTGTAAGTAGTAACAGAGGGATATTGCACGACGACCTTGACCGACCTTTTTGACCTTTTTTTGACTGCGACCTTTTTTGAGCTCGAATTTTTACCTGAAATGAAAGTATCAAACTTTTTAAAGAAAATTCACGAACTGGTTATTTTGACGAACATTAAAAATTGTAACTAGGAGATTAATTTGGGAGAAGGTGTTGAAACACTACTCTTTATCCTCATACACATATTTACAAAAAAAAATCTTCTACACATCCTACTTAAAAATGCTTTTAACAAAGTTTCATCTGTTTTTCGAACCATGGTCATAGAAACCCAACGTTTCAGCTCTGAAGGTGCTTCTTTTATCTCTTAACTTTATTTCATCACGTTGAGTTTTTGTCAGACCTTGAGATACAAATGGGGTCATTTTGACCACAGGTGATTTTACCTTCCCTTGGGAACTAGTTTTTGATGTCTTAAAAACCTTGTTTGACAATGATACTTTCGGCAGTTTGAACATTGAAACAGATAACATGGGTAAATTTTGGTCAACGCTATTTTATGGCAGTGTAAAAGTATATTAGTTCATAACTTGACAAGTATGTAATGGATCCTATACAACTTGAACACATAGACAAACACACAACACAAAATAAAAAAACAAGTATTCTCGCATAGATTTTAAATTACACAAAAACAAACAGATTTACTTAAGATTTATTACACACCTTATAACCACAACAATTACAATATGAACTTATCAAAACATACAATATGACAACATTAATTTACAATAGACAATTAAATTTAAAACTTATAAGTGGGAGAGGTACTGAAAACAACTTTGGTCTTAATGGCCCAATTTTTTGACTCAGCATTATTGATGACTAATCTTTATGACCGTATACTTTTACGTTGACATAATTTGATGGTGCTATATTGATGGTTAAATTTGATTCGGTCACATAACAGTAAGGCAGTATCTTAGTGATGTATATAGTGTTCTATGAGTTTGAGATGAGTGCCAGATGAGGCCAGGTGAGTGCAAGTGATGCAAATGGTGCCCACGTGAGTGCAATGAATTCCAGACCCGTGTTGATACGGTCAAGTGAGTGCACGGACCGTCCTGAACAGTGCCAATTTTTTAAACATTTTAGATAGGAGCCTAGAATCGCCCTAATATGGGTGTTAAATAGGCAATAAGGGTTGAGGATAGATTGGTGTATAACCATTGCTCTAAAGCATTCCCTTACTTTTACACAAAACAATTTAAAACGATAGAATATATATATATAAAGGTTAAAACCTTGAGAAAAGTGGACGAGTTTTAGAGTCCGATCGCAGGATGAGCGTAGAAAACCGAACGCAGTGCGCACAGCAAGGGCATATTAACAGGAGTAACAAGGTGACGGTGCGCACGCGGCGCAAAACTTCAGTACAAGCAGCGCTGTTGGCGAGCAGGCCGCCAATATTGCCGCAGAACGAACATCGCTTTCTGCCGACCTTGAAAGACCGCACCTTTTCAATATACATATGAGTCATTCCAATTTTTATACACAAATTGTAAGACTTTAAAATTAAAAACCATATCACCTTTATACACGCCTTAAAGCACCAGTAAATCAAGTAAATCAATGAGGTGTTACATTAAAACTAGGGATTAGTATGCAAATTTGGTTTACACTGACTTTATGCTTTACAACATACATGCAATTTCTGCTTTAACTATAATAATTACATACATTAAGCAGTAAAATCCAGTACAAAAAATCAATGGAGGTGTTACTTAACCACTAGGGGATTAGTATGCATTATTTTGTTTACCTGCATTTAAACCTGCATTTTATCATATTTTTAACTGGTGATGATTTCACTTTACTTTAAGTTGTGTGTTTTCAAACATGTTTTAACATGTTACTAACATATATTTATTAAAATTACAATTTAAGGCCAGTAAATAGTAATCATAGAGGATGTTACTAAGGGATTGTATCGCTTTTGTTTTAACGGCTTTAAGCTTTAACCTAAACTGCTTTATGATTTAATTCCTGCATTTATGCTTTAAATACATATGTTCTGATTAACATCTATGCATTTATGCTTTATACATCATGTTTCCTGCCTTTAACATAACTGAACCTTTAATGTTTAATACACTGCCTTTACAATGTTTTTAACTCCATATATTTTTATTAACATTTATGTTTTCTTTATATTTTTTATTTTTGTTTTATTACTGTATCATTTAATCATAAACTATGATTTAATTTTGGTTTAATCTTCTTTAAATTTTAAATGTTGAAAATGTAGAAAAAAAAAACATACACAGAGTTTTTGTATATAAACAATTTTATTTAGTAAAATTGTACATTTAAATTCTTATTAAAAATTTATATCTCTCAAAAATTTTATCAGTAAAACAGTAAACCAATAGAGGTGTTGCTTAGCAACAAGGGTTTAGTAAGGTTTTGATTTACAGCTTTACCTTATTTAAACTTTAATTAAACTATTATTAATTTACTACTTGCGGGACAGGATGTGGAGATATTAAGTTACGACGCATCGGCTACCATGTAATTAGTAGCTGGCGACATGAGGAAAAGGGCATGTGGTAAAAATTTCTATTATTATATGTTTAAAGGAAATGGAGAATTTTGAGCAAAAGCTGTAAAAATAATATGGTGTTATAAATGTTTTAAGGAAAAGGTTTTTAAGGAGTATACAGATGTGATTACATTACCATGAAGGCATATAACGATATTAAGATCGTTGGACATAAAAGGCCAAAAAAATTATTGTATATACAATGATTATAATGACACAAAATTGATTTGGAATCGCAGAACCAGTTAAGTTTATTAACATACCTAAATATCTCGGTGTTTTTTATAACACAGAATATTTTTCACCAAAGCAAGCATATGCGAAGTGTTTTTTAAACACTCAGTATTTAGTGTTGTTTGGACAGAGAAGAGACCATAGTAACAATTAATGTATTGGAACATCAATGTTTATCTAAGGACAGAGTTCTTAAGTATATAAAAGAGGTTACTTGACGGTTATTGGATGTGTGAACTTACAACGAAAAAACAAGCACAAAGAGTGACTGATAGTAACCAACATTTTAATTATGAATACGAAAACGTATAAATACCTGAAATAATGAGTGACTTAATTGCCAAAAGTAATTTAATCTTATTAAAATTTAAAAAAGCGGTTGAACCACAATCTGAAAAGTAAACACATATAGTGAGGAATGAGAAATTAATTCAAGTGTTTACATGGTGAAGTCTGTTTAAATCCTTATCAAAGGAAATGTTCCTTTAAACAGACTCCAGAAGGTAAATCCTCAAGAAAATCCATTAAAAATATCTAAACATAAAAAATTGAAATAAAAAGAAATTATTCAAGAAGGAGGAGGAGTATTACACATGAACATATATTATCGTTATAGATAACCACTGATAATAAGTGGTTGTACATAATGAAGAAGGTGTGTACTTCATATAATGGTATCGAGAAAATGAAGTAATATAATAAAAATCTGTAACAGATTACGTTTACAGATTAAATCATTATAAAAACTAAATGGACCCAGTTATTGACAAGAACACTATGGCCAAATCACCAATACAACAGATTTATAAATTACAACCCCTATATACCGCAGATATTACAAATCCATGAATTGACATTACAACACATTTAATGAAAAAACCAAGTGACCAAAGCATTATATTGTGAAGACTCATTATATTTCCAAGCAGTTCATCATAGCTTTATTGATCCTAAAGTTGACGATAAACAAATAACGAGAAAAAATGTAAAGGATTTCAATTCCAGAAATTAACATCACATGAGAAACGCATACTTAAGATGCTATACAGAAATTGATAGATCTTAAAGACTGCATTTACATCCATCACTACGTAACACGATGTAATATCATGAAGTAACCTTGGAGTGAAAAATGAAGAATAAATGTTAAAATACTACTAGAGGATGCCTATAAATAGAGCTGGTAAATTAGAAGAACCATACGCCGTTCGAATAGTTAATATTTGAATGAAGAACAGGACCAGATGTAATTGATGATGAATGTTTAAAGGATACAAATATTAGTGGATTTGAATAGCTGATGCTACCTACAGTAAACTGGAAGAAGGCCTGTAAAAGGATGAAATTGATATCAAACAAGAACTTCCAGAACTATTAATATTAACGACTTTAATACTTAAATCAAGAAGATTAGCAGAAAATTAGATAATATCATGACACCATAGAACCTGATTAAAGTACAATAAGGAACACTTCCTTACCGACATAGATAAATTTAAACACCACGTGTTACAGAGGACCGAATAGAAAAAAACTTATAATAGGACTAGTTTGGATTAAATCGTAATTAATGTTTATCATATTATATTTATTAGTTGTAATGTTTGTGGTTAATAAATGTTTTTTTAAATTTTACTTTTTTTATCATTGGGAATTAATTTCACATTCTTTGTGAAAAAATAATATATATATAATATATATATATATATTATATATATTTATTATATATATATATATATATTAATAATATATATTATATATATATATCTATTATTATATATAATTATACCTATATAAGCTTAACGTGTGTAGAGAACCAATGGAGCACAGAAGGACGGTAGTTTGCTAAGTATTACTTCCCAATCCTGAGGGAAATAGGTTTTTGGGGGTTTCAATAGGTTTGCTTTAAGGTATTCTAATATTGAGAAAAAAGAGTTAAAAGCTATTTAAGGGCGAAGAGGCCATTTACTTTACATAAACCCTGTAAGAAAAAATTTATAAGCGGAAAAACATATCTGAGACCTTATAGATACATATGGCAGTTAGATTTATGTTCGGAATGATTAATACAGCTTTTCATGAAGGCTTTAAATATATATTTAATTCGATGCTATACTCTAAGATACCTCAGTGGTTGAGATAAAAAGATAAAAGATCCAAGCTCCAGTTGACCGATGCTGTAAACTTGATAATTTTTAATAAGAACAAGGGAAAAGAAGCCAGGGGGGAAAAAAAAAGAACACTAAAAAATTTTTTGGACCAGATCCAGGAATGGAATTTAAAGGGCCTTATCACCTTTCTCTGAATCCAAGCACCCATTAAATTAATTTTACGTAAAGACTGTATAAGTTGAAAGATTCGCCGTACTATTAAAGAGCAAGCCATGCATAGGTATCTTTACATAAAATGAATACTTTAAATATATTGATATACATGGAGATTTGGCCACCTTAATTTATTTAACCGTTTAAATAGAACTATAAAGTATCATTTTAGAAAAATGTCAAACAAATAGAGGCCGTAGACAATCTGATGAAATGAAAAAGAAAAAAATTAAAAGATAATTAAGGAATAAAGGTGAATGACTTATGTAAGAGTATCTCGAAACAGAAGAACGGTTTTAGAAGGGATATGAATCCGGATGACCTAATGAGTTTTTAAGTGACGAATTCGAACAAATCCCGTCGGGATAGTTTAAGCATATTCATATGAAAGATTATTAAATGGCAGGTATGAGGAGGAGGGTTTCTATAAAAATACAAAAAGTAAGGTACAGGGGGGGGGGGGGGGAGGGGGGGGTGTAGGTATAAATATAAATTGAAAAAAAGTGGAACACTGAGAAGCAAAGGCAAAAAAATAAGAACCAGCTACATTGTGAAATGGAGGGGGTTATGATAAGTTTAATACTTATTAAAAGACCAAGTGAAATTAAGACATATTAATAGTTTGCAAATTATAATATTGGGGTGTAGACACTTTTATTTAAACTCCTTCCGTTTCCACCAGTCATTTTGGATTTAATCGATATAAATCTCGGATTTAACCTGTGTTAATGAATATATACATTGAAAGGAGGTATACGGAGTAGGATTATGTGAAATGATATTAAAATACAGACCCAATAGAAATTTTACATTATTCTGGATGGAAGTGTAACCAGGCGTGTAGAAATGTAGGTATGAAAATATACTTACAAGTGAAAGATACTACGTGATTGAAAAGGATAATTGGTAACAAAGCCTGCAATACGATACATTTGGTAAAAGAATACTTCCATTGAAGAATTTACCTTTGGAAAAGGTCCATATTTTAAATTTGGTACTGCTATTTTTATCAAAATTTAAAAGATCTTTGTACGAGTTTTATGTGGTAGGACTTGGTATATACAAAACTGTATATGCCAGTACTATGAAGTAAAGTATAATATCTTTTAGATAAAGCCAACAGTGTAAAACTGAGAGAACCGTGAAATGTTTTTATACAGCGATCAACAAGGCAACGTAGACCATATCCGTAGACACGGATGATGAGTTGATATACCTTCAATGAATATCTACTCATGTTGAAGAGGGTTATACCTATCATGTGGAGAAATAAACTTGACTTGGCCATGAAAAAAGAAAGAGACAGCCAGACTCGAGTATGCAATTATACATGTATCGAGCATGTCACAACAGGGATGGCTTATGTTATATACCAATATAATTGACATCAATATGTAGGTAATACAAAAGCTCCTTTATTAGAGTAGTATATTTTCCCGAAGAGAGTAAAGTTATAACATTTATGTCATTATCTACCTACTGAATAGACAACATTTGATCTTGTACGACGTGCCATATAAGGATGTAGAAGGAAATTTTTACTTACGGCGCATTGTTATCAACAAAGTTCCATATCTAGAAGAAACCAGATGGAGTAATTACACATAATGGAATATAAAGAGGTGTAAGTCAGATAATTTTTTATTTTAACCTAACATTCAGTCGTAAAAGATAAGTAAGAAAGATACTACTGTAAAATGGACGAAGAAGGTATTTAGAGGATCAAAATGACCAAGGGGGGTATGGCCTTGGTGGATTTTTTGGCACAAGTTATGGAGAAGTGCAAGGCTCTAATCAGGAGAGGTGGGGACCTATTAGGTAAAAAGCCTGTAAGAACACGGTTTTGCATCTATTAAGGTAATTGGTGCAGAAATATTCGTACCGAATTAAGACCGTATTGCCCGATGTTTCCAGTAATAGATGTTGGATGATGTTAAGCCTAAAATAAGACGTAAAATGTCAGGACCACAGGTGAGGGACAAGAAGATTGACTATAAACTTCGTTTACATAAATAACGTATATTGAATAACGACATTAAGGAACTTCTAGAGCTAGATAAACTTGGTCTCCTATTAGAGTCTGATCAACTTTCCTTAATAAAATTAAAGTGACGTCCACTTTGGGTGTTATTTATCAGTTCAGTAATCTCAACAGTTAAGGGTGTTTTCGATACCTTTAGTGGAAGGACTACTTTGTATTATCAATTTATGGGCAGACAGAGCTATTACTGAGGAACTTTATCAGTATTATCTATAATTTCATTTCGGGGAGAATTCTTTTGTATATTTTTTATTATGTAAAGTGAAGAAAATTATTTTTTATTTTTTATTTATTTTTTTTACTTCTTTTCGATTGGTTTAAAATTTCCTTTTAAATAATATTTTTTTTAATATTGTTTCTTTTCTTTTTTTTTCTTTTTTTTTCTTTTTTTTTTTTATATATTTCAAATTTTTTTGGTCTTTTTCTAAAATATTTTCTAATAAAAAATAAGCCTTTAAGCCTCAATTATTGCATTTAAACTTTTTATTTTTATTGGTTTATCATTAACTATTATTTAATTTTATAACTATTATTATTATTATTAATTATTATGGATTTATTATTATTATTATTGTTGATTATTATTCATTCATTCATTATTATTATTATTATATTAATATTATTATTTATTATTATTATTATTATTATTATTATTATATTACTTATTGATATTATTATTATTGATTATTATTATTTTTTATTTTTATTTACTATTATTATTATTATTATTATTATTATTATTATTATTATTATTATTATTATTATTATTATTATTATTATTATTATTATTATTATTATTATTATTATTATTATTATTATTATTATATATTATTATTATTGCATCGATTATCATCTATTATTATTATTATATTATTATTATTATTATTATCTATTATTATTATTATTATTATTATTATTATTATTATTATTATTATTATTATTATTATTATTATTATTATTATATTATTATTATTATTATTATTTATTTTTATACTATTACTATTACTATTACTATTACTATTACTATTACTATTACTATTACTATTACTATTATTATTATTATGATTATTATTATTATTATTATTATTAGAATATTTCATTATTATTATTATTATTATTATTATTATTATTTTTATTACTGAAAACTATTATTATTATTATTATTATTATTATTATTATTATTATAGAAAATAAAAATTCAACTGCACTTATATTATTAGATCTTACAAAAGCTTTTGATACAATAGATCATGATATACTACTTAACAAAATGAATAAGATGGGAATAAAGGGAAACACACTACAATGGTTTAAAACATATCTTAGTGGAAGATCTCAGTATGTGAAAATAGGTGAAACATGCTCTGAACCACTACAAACAACTTGCGGTGTTCCACAAGGATCCATTCTTGGCCCATTATTATTTACATTGTATACCAATGATGTATTTAATTCACACGACTCTTTCATGGTTTCATTTGCTGATGATATTTCAATATTAATAAAGGATAAAAATCCGGCTACACTATCACTAAAAGCAGCAGACGTCTTAAATAAGATCACAACATGGATAGATTCTAATAAACTTTCACTAAACTTGCAAAAAACGTCATACATCATAATAAGCAACAAAACTATAGCTGATAATTTTAACATAAAAATTAAAGGAGTTGACTTGAAAAGAGTCACAAATGCTAAAATACTTGGGGTAAACAATATATGAAAAGAGTAACATTTAAAGAGCATATCAACCAGCTAGTGAGTAAACTAGCGAAATATATGTATATACTAGTCAAATTGAAAAAATTCATTCCTTTATATATATTGAAGAAGATATACTATGCACATATACACCCACATCTATTATATTGTCTTCCAGTCTATGGCATAGCTAGCAAATCAGTTATTATTATTATTATTATTGTTTCAAAAACGCTTCATCCGACTGTTAAGCCCAACTAAAAACTTCTATGAGCATACAGCACCTTTATTTAAAAAACTTAAAATGTTACAATTTGAAGACCTATTGAAGTTATCTCTATTAAAGGAACAGCACAAGATACTACAAAATAAGGCATGTAACTTCCTAATATCTAACTTTCATAATAACCAAATTCAAAGAGATATAAATCTAAGAAATAGTGCTCACGTAAATCCTCCTTTCTATAGGTTAGAAAAAGCTAGACAAGCAGTTAGCTATAAATGTGCTAAAGTCTATAACGATTTACCTCGAGAATTAAAAAATGAAAATTCTCTTTTATCATTTACAAGTAAACTCAAAAAAAGCTATATAAATAAGTACTAATACTATTACTATATTACCATTTACAAGTAAACTCAAAACAGATGCATAAATAAGTACGTAATCATTAGTCACTGTCTCTTTTTATTTGAAAGGAATGTATCTTTTCCTTATTCCGATGTATTTCATTAAATTATTGGTTTCTGTCATTTTTATAATTTTTAATGATATCTTAAAATCACTGATTTATTATTATTATTATTATTATTATTATTATTATTATTATTATTATTATTATTATTATTTTTCCATTGTTATTAATATCATTCATATGTAATATAAATATTATTATTACTATTAATATTATTTTTAAAATTACGAATGTTAAACAACGTTATTTATTTATTAATAAATATTATTAAAATTTATTTTATTAATTATCAAATCTTGCTAATATTATTATTCTTAATAATTTTAAATAATATCTATTTTATTATTATTTTATTTATTATTATTATTATATTATTATTATTATTATTATTATTATTATTATTTTTAATTATTAATTATTTCTAATTTAAATAAATTCCTTGTTGTAATTGCTATTACCCTTTTTTCTACCTATGATAATTGAGTACTTTTTCTTCATTTTATTATTTTTTTCTGTAAAAACTCATAAAAGGTATGTCGGCTTCTCAAATACTTGTTTGTTCATTTTTATATTACCATTTTGATTATTTTTATCATTATTTTTATTTATTATTATTTATTATTAATTATTATTATTATTATATTATTAATTGATTAATTATTATTATTATTATTATTATAATTATTATTATTTTGTCTGTTATTAGAATTAAAAATTGAAATTAAGTTTAGGAAATATTTTTTATTATTATTTATTATGTATTAATTATTATTATTATTATTATTATTATTAATTATTATTATTATTATTTATCTATTATTATTATTATTATTATTAACATTATCATTATCCATTATCATTATCATCTATGCATTATCGATTATTATTATTATTATTATTTTACTACTGTTCGGCTAATTGTTTACTCGCGTATTTAGTAAAATTGTGAAATATTACTAGATTTTTCTGTTTTTAATTTAATATCCTATAAGCCTGTTCTTATCATCATATTGGATATTGCTGTTTCCTTTATTATTATTAATTATTATTATTATTGAATATTATTATTATTATTATTATTTATGATTATTATTATTATTATTATTATTATCATTTATCATTATTATATTATTATTATTATTATTATTATATTAATTAATTATTATCATTATTATTATTATTATTATTACTTAATTATTTATTATTATATTATATATTATTAATAATTATTTAATTATTATTATTATAATTATTTTTATTATTATTATTATTATTATTATTATTATTATTATTATTATTATTGTTATAATTGTAATTGTAATTGTAATTATAATTATAATTATGATTATGATTGTAATTGTAATTGTTATTATTATTATTATTATTATTATTATTATTATTATTATTTATTATTATTATTATTTATTATTATTATTATTGATTATTATTATTATTATTCATTTGTTATGTTATTTTTATTATATAATTTTTATTCTTATTGTTAAATTTAATTATATTTCCGGGGTCTCAAAGGAACGACACTGTGTTTGGGCAATTAGTAAAGACCCCTTTCAGATACTAGGGAAATTATTATTATTATTATTGTTATTGTTATTGTTATTGTTATTGTTATTATTTTTACTAGTCATGCATCATTATCATTATCATGATTATTATTGATTATTATTGATTATTATTGATTATTATTATTCTTATTATTATTATTATTATTAAGTAATTTAATATTGATTATTATTATTATTATTATTATTATTGATTATTGATTATTATTATTATTATAAAACTCAGTAAGAATTGTTCTTATTGAGTTTTTATTACAATATTATTATCATAATTAATTTTAATATTTATTATAATTTTTACATAATTTGTATTATTATTATTATTTATTATTATAATTTTTATTATTATTATTATTATTCTAATTATTATTATTATTATTATTATTATTATTATTGATTATTATTATTATTAATTATTACTTATTAATTTATTGTTATTATTAAAATTATTATTTTATTATTATTATTATATTATTATTATTATTTTATTATTATTATTAATTATTATTTATTATTATTATTATTTTATTACTTATTATTATTATTATTATTATTATTAATTATTATTATTATCTATTATTAATTATATTATTATTATTATTATTATG
>JABUQX010015198.1:22500-27500 GCA_015478945.1 Trachelipus rathkii
AATAATAATAATAATAAAAATAATAATAATAATAATAATAATAATAATAATAATAATAATAATAATAATAATTACTACTACTACTACTATACTGCTACTAACTCTACTACTACTACTACTACTACTACTACTACTACTACTACTACTACTACTACTACTACTAAAACTACTACTACTAGATTGTGTTCCTAACATGAAAGACATACGGGATTTTCATGCAGACAGTCTTTTAGATACATTTGAAATTTTCGAAGAGGAAGTTGCTTTCCAGATTGATAAACTATTAATAAATAAATCACCTGGGATTGATGGATTCTATTCGATGCATCTGAAAAATTTGAAAGGTACATTAGTTAAACCTTTGACAACGCTTTTCAATAGATCTTTACAAGAAGGGTTAGTACCGTATGAATTCAAAATTGCTAATATAACTCCCGTTTTCAAAAAAGGAGATCATAAGCTCCCGAGTAACTACAGACCAATTAGCTTAATTAACTTCTATAGTTGGCAAAATTTTGAAGCAATACTAACTAATAGATTAGTTACACATCTTGGAAATCATGGATTGCTCAAGAATACCCAACACGGTTTTAGAAGAAATAGATCATGCTTAACAAATTTGCTAGAATTTTTTAATGTGGTTATATACGATGTGGATAATTACAAATCTTTTGTTTTCATTTATTTGTATTTTCAAAAGGCATTTTATATCGTCCCTCATCAAAGATTATTGGAAAAGCTTAGAGCTCATGGTATTCGAGGAAGACTTTTAAACTGGATTAAAAATTGGTTGTTGGATCGACGACAACGAGTCGTTATCAATAGTGAGTGCTAAGAATGGCAGAATGTTATTAGTGGTGTATCCCAAGGATCTATCTTGGGTCCAATATTGCTTGTTATATATGTTAATGATATAGATGATTATATTTTAAGCAATATTTCGAAATTTGCGGATGATACGAAACTTGGAAATTGCTTAAATTATAAAAAAGATTATCAAATACTCCAAAGTGATTCGAATAAGATTGTTAATTGGTCAAAAACATGGCAAATGATATTTAATACTGATAAATGTAAAGTTGGTTATATATTTCGAAAGTAGGAATAACGAATATGATTGCATAATTGAAGACTCAGTTATGTAATCATATTCATTATTCCTACAAATAACGAATATGATTAAATAATTGATAACACAATCAAAATTGTCAGTGAGGAAAAGATCTGGGAGTATTAATTGATAAGGATTTAAAGTTTGCGAAACAATGTGCTGAAGCTGTTAAGAAAGCTACTCTAGGTTTTATTGCCAGAAGCTTCAAATATAGATCTAAAAATATAATACTTACTCTTTATAAAACCTAGTTAGACCTCATCTGGAACACGCAGTGCAGTTTTGGAGTCCATACCTAAACAATAACATAGAAAAAATTGAAAGAATTCAAAGAAGGGCAACCAAATTGAGATCTAAATTGAGAGGTAAGTCATACGAGCAACGACTGAGTGAATTAAACATCTATTCATTAGAGGCAAGAAAATTGAGAGGAAATTTAATAAAAGATTTTAAAATACTAAATAAATTTTACAATATCGATTAGTATAGGCAATCTTTAGATATGATTTTAATGATGTAACAGGAAATAATGGACATAAACTTTCTCATAAATGATTTCAAACCAGTAAAGCAAAGAATTTCTTCACCTACGATGTAATTGATAATTGGAATAGCTTTTCTTATGAAATAGTAAACAGAGGCAACCTCGATTTTTTCAAGAAAATGTTTTATATATATAATATATATATATATATATATATATATATATATTATATATATATATATATATATATATATATTATATATATATATATATATATATATATATATATATATATTATATAATATATATATATATTTATATATGGTCAGCCTCCAGAAAGCAACATACACGTAACAAAAAAGCATAACAGGTACAGGAAATAAACTTTACCAACACGCCGGCCTTTAAAATCGAATTTGCCTCTGTGGAAATATTCAACCTCACTAACTCTAACAGGTAACCTTTTGCTCTTGTCTGAGACTCAGATGGCTAAGAATTCTTCCTCACTCGTTTTAATGTTTCCAACTATAACTTATTTCATAATTTCCGCCTAAAGGGTGGAGTGTGTGCCTATGTAAACATTAACACTCCTGTAACACGTCTCGTGAATCTCGAATCTCCTAACTTTGATGTTCTGTGGCCTAAAATCTTTCTTTCCTTCTACTACAGTAATCTTGTGCTTCTGCTACTGTTCTCCTTATAGAACAGATTTTCACCTTTTTTGATTACATTACTACTTCTCACGAGACTGTTTATCTTCTCATCCAAATACTGAGGTCCTCTATTTAGGGGGATTTCAATGTACACACACCACACTGAGTGGTTGGGTCCTCTCATACTGATTTAGGTGAGGAGGAGGCCGAATCATTCAGCATTCTCAACGATCTAGAGCAACTAATCAAAGAACCTACAAACATTCCGGATCGACCCAACCAATTCTTGAACACACTTGACCTATGTTTTCACCACTAGTCCTTCTCTCTATAAATACACCATTTCGCTCCTATTGGTAAATCTGACCACAACCTTATATCTCTTAATTTCAATACTTTCTCTCCAACAGCTCCATCCTGCCCTATGTGTTTTTTCTGGCACTTTGATCGGGTTGATTGGGGGGCCTTTGCGTCGATTCTACGCTAACTAAATTGGAATGACTGGCCTTGACTCTGATGACGCTTCGGCTTCTGCCAATATGGTGGGAGCTGTATCGTTGATGGGATGAGCAGGTTCATTCCTTCTTCGACTAAATTTTTCTCTCCTCAAAACCCATGGTTTCGATCGTGCTTATTCTCTGCCATCAGGCTGAGACAGTTGCGTATCGGGAGTTGGAAAAATTCCTCGTCTCCTATCACCTCGTCTAATGTTCACTCAGCTAGAAATCGCTGCAGGAGATACTCTTCGACGAGCAAAGCGAGCTTTCATCAAACAAAAGTGCGCAACCTCCTTGGTTCTCCTTACTGACAAATCTTTTCTGGCCTCTGGCCAAAAACATCTCTAACAACTCTTAAATCATCCTTTGCTCCTCTTATTCGATCTGATGGCTCTGCTGCTAACTCTCCACTGAAAAGGCCAATCTCTTCGGGCTCCTATTTTTCCTCTAACTCAACCCTGGACGATTCTGGATCCTCCTCCTCCTCCTTTCCTCTCAGGTGTCCTATTGTCTTTGCCTGTGATTACATTTGCATCGGGTGCATGGGCTCCTGAGATCCATGAACGTTAGGAAGGCGGCCGGATGGCATTCCTCCCCGAGTTTTGAGGGAATGTGCTTACGTGCTGACCCCTCCCCTCGTTCACTATATTCTCTATGCCTCAATACTAGCACTTTCCCTCAGTGTTGGAAGCACGCACATGGCCAACCTATTCCGAAAAAAGGAAAGCCGCTTGATCCTTCAACTATCGCCCTATAGCTCTCACTTGTAGTTTCTATCTAAGATCTTTGATGAAACATTCTAACTCTCACTTCTTAGACCATCTGAATCTCATTCTCTTCTTTCCGATTTCACCAGTACGGCTTTCGGCGTCAAGATCTACTGGCATATACTTTCCCTATTTAATCGGATTATGGCTTTTCCGACTAGCTTACGGGGACTTATTGGGAGACTTGCGTGGTGCGCTTGACATATCAAAGCATTTGACCGGGTATGGCACGCGTCACTGCTCTCAAAGCTCCCCCTCCTTTGAGTTCCTCCTTCTCTTTGCTTAGCTTATGTCTAGCTTTCTTTCAAGTCGCTCAATATCGGCTGTGGTTGATGGAGCGACTTCTTCTCTTTTTTCTGTCAATAGTGGTGTTCCTCAGGGTTCGGTTGTTATCTCCTCTATTCTTATTTTCATTAATTGGATCTTCGTGAGCAGCCACCAATATAACTCTATCCACTCTATGTGCTTGATGGACAGCGATCTTCACTCTTCAACTCATTTCATATATACTGCTCTCGCCTCTGTGTTACTTCGTAAGAATTGCTCTCTCGTCTTAATCTTCCTCGATTCTATTCTCGCTGATCTGCGATAGAATTTCCGATGGGGTCGTCTTAAACCTTTGTAAATTTCAATTCTTTAAAAACTTCAACTTCTACAAATTCTTCCTCTCTAAAACACCTGGTTCTAACTTTCCCTATATCTTTCGACGTTCTGCTCGTCTCTCCTTGTTGACAATATCAAACATCCTGGCCTTAACATAAACGAAAAAATGTCTTGGAAACCTCACATCACATTTAACCGAGTTGCTGGGAGTCTCAAAGATAAACTGGGAGTTTCTTGTTTATAGACTGCAGACTTTTCCTCTTCTCATTTTACTACCAGTCATTTTACAAGGGCGTCTCAATCGCCATTGTATGAGTTATTTTTCTGCATATCTGGTAGTCGGACTCTTGAGTTTCACCCGGTTTGGAGAGGTTCGAGCTAAAAGCCAAAAGGCTTATAAACTCCTCTATGTACATTTCCATCACTTGACCCTCTAATCTTTGCGGCTCGCGAATGTTTGGTGCTTTATCTTTTTTCATATAGGTACCACAGGCGGCTAGATGTTGTTAGAGAACTTACCACTGCGCGTATATCCACCACTTACGACGCCCTCGTAGCACAGCTAGTGTGTAGCTTGATATATTTCACTGCGCTCACGAGTATTTGTTAATTGATCTATGGTAACTCCAGGCTAGTTCGCTGCGGTGGTTCCTTACTTTCCTGCCACCCTGTTCTTGAGTTGAATTCTACTTCCATCTTCTGTTCCCGGTCTTGAATTTAATCTCCCTTCACTCATTTAAAGCCCGCCGATCAGTGCTCATCTGCGTGTAATTTTAGTCGCTAGCAGGATGAATACAATTTATTGTGTATGCTACAACCCCCTTCCTTGAATAGGCTCTGGCCTGTAAGTGTGGTTGTATAACTGTAAAAAAATAAAAATAAAAA
>JABUQX010015198.1:32500-46246 GCA_015478945.1 Trachelipus rathkii
TTAAAATATTGTAGTTTTAAATAAGCCAAGTTAAATAATTAAAAGTAATTTGTTAAATTCTTGAGTTCTTCACATTTAGTGCATAAAACGTAGGACTGAAATGTTGATTTGATTAAAGTTAATGTTTTTCGTTAAAACTAATATTATTAAATAATTATTATTATTATTATTATTATTATTATTATTATTATTATTATTATTATTATTATTATTATTATTATTATTATTATTATTATTATTATTATATATTTTGATTACATATTATTATTATTATTATTATTAATATTATTATTTACTTTGCTATTATTGAAATTGTCATTTCACGGATAGGTTTCAAACCTGGAGACGGAATTAAGCTACTTCCAACTTTTGAAACCTGCAGGCGGAATTTGTTCCTACAGACGGCACTGGATTACAAATTATTGGATGGCCTGTGGTCGGTTGCTTGGAGTGGAACTTTGATACTTTTGAGGACTTATGAAATCTCATTAAGGTCTTGGGTGCTGATCATCAAGAAATTTATATTCTTTTATGTCTCTGTTTATAACTGAGGCTTTTGATCTTCTGTTGGTTTAAAAAGCACATATGAAAAAGCTAATTGGTGCTGGAGAAAAAAGATTTTAAAAGTTAACTAAACATTAATCCTCTTCCCTTGACAAGATTTTGATAGTGTATTGAGCCGCCGAAGCATGAAACATTCTGTAGTTTAAAATCCTTATTTATTTATAAATTTTATTAAGTATTCAAAATGAAATCAGTTTCGATTAATTTTGACTATTTATTTATCAGTGTAGATAGGTTCAGGGTATTATATATATATATATATATATATATATATATATATATATATATATATATATATATATATATATATATATATATATATATATATATATATATATATATATATATATATATATATATATATATATATCACATATATATATATATATATATTAGAAAATATTCTTTGTCTTTGTTCTTTGAAAAGAAAGGAATGGAAATGGAATGGAAAGAGGAGGAGGAGGAGGAGGAGAGAAAGAGGAGATATATATATATATATATATAGCTATATATAAAAATTTGGAAAAACAAATGAATAAATATATATATATATATATATATATATATATAATGATAGATGGTTTGGGGTCATATTACCACTTATTTATGCCATAAGAACTCTCATGCATGTCTCAGATTTCTGTTGCATGTTTGAGGAACCAAGGAGTAGCTGATAATGACGATGACTATATATATATATATATATATATATATATATATATATATATATATATATATATATATATATACATATATATTAAAAATATATATATATATATTAATATATATTCATACATATAAAATACTTAAAATGAGAGATATAGAGAGCATTACAGTTTTGATCTCTGGAGAGGTGCAGCTTGATTGAGCCAGCATGATGAAATAGAATTTGAGGAATACACGCACTGTTCAAGCAGAGCACTACTACGTGTTCTCTCCCCGCGTACTAGTGCTCTGCTTGACAGTAGAAGTATTCCGGGTTCTTCTTTTGTCTCGTCGTGGCGTAGTGGTCTAAACACCTGCACGCTCATCTGCTAGGGGTCCAGGATTGAATCCCAGCATGGTGAAAATATCAGGGGTATTTACAAATACAAATTCTAATAGCAGGTTATTTATTTGATATTTATATATATATATATATATATATATATATATATATATATATATATATATATATATATATATATATATATATATATATATATATATATATATATATATATATATATATATATATATATATATATATATAGTTTATTATTTTGGAATGGGAAAAAAAGATATGGAGCTGGGAATCCCTCAGTTTAGCATTTACAGGATGCTTCTCCTTTGAAATATTGCAATCATGTTAAAAAAAGAAAAATTATTTAATTCTTAAATGATCTTTCTGGTTTTGTTTTAATCCATCTTATGCACTTCCAATTTTTATTTCAGATTGACTTATTTTTAACAAATTATAAATATGAGGAGGAGGAGGAGGAGAAAGAGAGGAGGAGGAGGAGGAGGAGGAAAGAGTTTAACAGAATAAGGAGAAAGATTAGAGATATATACTGTATAATGAGAAAGAGGAGTACGAAACGAGATAAAGAATGATAGACAGCGAGATAGAGAGACACACACACACATTTATATATACATATATATATATATATATATATATATATATGTTCTCAAAATATTTTATACTCTGCAATCCGGAGCTGTGGGGCCGGCAGGTTTTTTTTAACGGCTCCTACTCCGGCTCCACAGTTTGAAAATTTCCCTGGTCCGGCAACGGGTGCAGTTTTGCAGTTTTGCAGCTTTGCGTCATACTTTTATACATTCAGACCTCAAAATTTCATCCTTTTCCAATTTCACATTTTCATTATTTCATACTCTATACTTCATATTATTCTTTCATCCTTCAACTTAATACCTTTGTTTTTACCATAATTATTACTTTATATTTAAGTCTAATACTTTCAAACTTTCAAACTTTCAATTTACTTTCGCATCTCTCCTAGTTACATCTTTTTTTCTTCTTTTTTTCACCCTAAATGCTGCATCATCTTTCTCTTCTCTTTACTGCCTTTCCTTTTATATATTTCTTTATCCAAACTTCTTTTGACTCACTGCTCCATCTGATCACACATACATACATACATATACATATACATATAGAGAGAGAGAGGAGAGAGGAGAGAGAGAGAGAGAATGGAAATGGAATGAACTGATCAAACATGATCTGATCTGATCCACACACAATATATATATATATATATATACATATATATATAGCATTATATACATATATACATATATTTATATACATACATAAAGATATATATATATATATATATATTACATATATATATATATATATATATATATATATATATATATGAGTAGGAGAGAGAGAGAGAGAGAGGTGAACTTTCTTTCAAAAGATAATAGGACAGAACATATTATCCAATGGAGAGAGAGAGAGAGAGGAGAACACACAGACACACACACACACACACACACATTATTATTATTATATATATATTATAGTGATACACCGATACCATGGTATCGGTATCGGTATCGGTGTCGGTCGATTTTTGAGGTATCGGTATCGGTATCGGTATCGGGAATTTTGAGAGTAGTAGTATCGGTATCGGTATCGGTATCGGTAAAATTTTGCCGATACCTTTAACCGATACCACACATTTTGCGTCTTTAAATTGATTTCGATATATATATATATATATATATATATATATATAGTATACATATATATATATATATATATATATATATATATATATATATATATATATATATATATATATATATATATATATATATATATATATATATATATATATATATATATATATATATATATATATATATTTAATAAAATTGTCCCGCAGTGTATTGTTGAAGGGTGTTGTTAGAAGTTGAAAGGTTTTTTGATTTATCAACACCATCCACGGAAAGCCAGATCGATTATGGGAGGTTTTCACACATATCAGAAGAAGAGAATTTAGTAACTCCTCTCAATGACCTCGATCGAATCTCGAGAAGGTCAACCTCTAGAAATTCTACTCAAAGTATGTTTTTATTTTTTGATTTAATATATATATATATACATATATAAATTACATATATATATATATATATATATATATATATATATATATATATATATATATATATATACTGTATATATATATATATATATATATATATATATATATATATATATATATATATATATATATGAGAAAGTATATATATATATATTTATATATATATATATATATCCGCAATTTGTCTGATAGTTTCCCTAACTATCTGACCTACTGTATGTTTATATAGGCGTTTTCGTTTTTGCATTTGTGCTTACGAACGTAAGAAATGCTCGAGTTTGGGTTCGTTTTATTAAACCGCAAAATCGTAAACATGTTTACCAAACGGAAGAAATTTCCTAATTTGTAAGGTAACTATTTCCCCTGTGATTGCGGAATTTAGCACGTTCTTACGAAAATGTGTAAACAAAAAATGACGGCGTAGTAGGCCTGTTTGAATTGATGAATATTTCTTTCAATAAAATCAGCTTTAAATCCCAATTTCTTCCAAATCGATAAACCCCATCACAATAGTTGATCAATTCTTTTTGTAATATAAATCATTTGCTATTAGTTTTATTTCTGTTTATCCGAATCGACGCGGCTCCATCACTAAATAGCTGATTTCCAATTGTTTTGCAAAACAAAAAAGTAAACTCCTGTAAGAAATCGTGTCCGTTTTGCAACGAAATTCAGGCACTAGTACAGGCAATCAGGAGTGCCAAAGAAGTCTTATGGATATTAAGTGTTGGTTAAAGTGTTTTTATATAAAAGATTCCAAATTTTAAGTTCTTCACCTTTAGAAGCATTTTAAAGAATGGAGAATTTTTGAAGAGATATGCGGGGCCTATTGAGGTCATAGTGATCTCTCTGACAGCTAAATTCTCTGGCTGGTTGGGGAGATTAGTTCGAAAAGAAAGTCCATATGTTTGAAGGCTCGCATCTTAAGTTATTGGAAAGTTTGACCTACATAGTCGATGTTACAGTCAGTTGGCACATTTACATTTGTAAAACGATGTGTGTGACCCCGTTCATTGGGATGCTTTCTTTAATCTTAAAGAAACTGCCAATTGAGTTATTGTTAATAAAAGATATAAGAAACTTGCATTGTGGAAAGTTTTTGTTTAAGATATTTCTAATCTGAAAGTGAAGATCATTGGAAAGGAGTCCAATGCAGGGAAGCCGAGCATAAACAGGAAGTTTAGGAACATCATATGCAGTAGTTTTAGGGCGATAAATGTTATCGAGAAACGTGTAAACAAGTTTATCAAAAAGGTTAGAGGGATAAAGCCTAAAGCTAGAAAATTTACGGAGAAAGATGATTTCTTCATGGGAAAAACTTCCAATCAGGACAAATAAGAAAGGCTCTGTGTATGTGGGACCTTAGGACTCAGCATTTATGGATTAAGGAGAGGAATAAAGAAATTAGTTCCAAGTATAGTATTAGTGGGCTTGCGATAAATAGAAGTAGCAAGTCCACTAATACTTTACATGAGACTAATTTCTTTAGTTCTATCTCCTTTAATCATAATTGTATTAATACGAAGCGTTTGCGATAGAATGAATTTTAGTATTTTCTTTGCTTTTAATTTAGACCGTTTTCGTTTTTGTCATGTCATTTGTGCTTACGCTCGATAAGAAATGCTCACACAGTTTTAGCACTTATTTACTGTTTCAGGGTTCACACTTTCTGGAAAGTCAGGGAAAAAAAATCAGTCAGGGAAGGTCAGGGAAACGTTTTAAGATATGCTGAAAGTCAGGGAAATTTTAAAATTTCAAAACATATGAAGAATGATCCATGGATCAAGTTACATATTTTTGATATATTTTTCCCTTACTGTATAATTGTGAAATGAGAGATGTATTTGATAAGTGAATGAAAAGGATGGGCGACGAACGACATCCCATAAATCTCCTTCTATCCTGTTTCTTTCTATTTTTAGTTCACTATTACCTACTATTCCTATTCTGTCGGTGGAGGTTGTTCCAAGTTCATCCTTCCGATTGAAGGTGATTGGTATATGGATGTGTTTTAGACTGTATGACTTATGACTTAATCTGTTTATATCTTTTTCTTTTTAGGGATTTATACTTTTTGAGGTGTTTTGAGGTTTGACGAAGTGATTTTGGAATTTTTGTGCAGTTAACAGCCGAAAATCTCTCAACACCAAACCATTACAAAATGTTTCTGTTCAAACCAAAGATGTATTTCTAAAATGCAAACTGGCTTTTTTTAAAATGCTTTCCTTAGAACGTGAATCATTTTTACGAAAGTTCCAAACGTCAGACCCACTTGGTTCATTCCTGTTCACAGATTTACAATGTCTCGTACTAAATATTATGGAAAGAATTCTTAAGTCCAGTAAAATGCCTGCTACAACAACTAAGCTTTTTGTATTAGATTTACATGACAAAGACAATTTGCGTGATGTAAAAGGTATTAACCTTTGATTTACAGGGGGATGCTTCGATTTTTGCTCTGGGCTGAGCCCTATTTTTCACTTCTGGGGCCGGATTACTGAATTTTCAGCCGATTTTGACCTTATAAACACCAACTGTGTTGTTCTTCTAAAATAGTTTTGTGGAAATGATTGTAAGTCGTTTTCATTAATTTTTCAGTCCAGCTTGACTATTTTCATATTCAGATTATAGTCGATTTCAACTTGAAGAGCAGATAACTATTTCAATACCACAGCTTCGAATTTTTGTTTATGTGCTCGCACCAATTCCAAAACCTTTTTTTTAATTTTGAAAAGTGAAAATTTACATATTTTTTTTTTCATTATCTGATCAACATCAACTTCAGGGTTTGTCATAAGATGTATCATTTTACTTAGATAATTTTTGTATACTCAAAAGAAAAAATTTTTAAAAATTTCAAAAAATATTTTTTTTGAAAATTTGTTCCAAGAACAAATCCAAACCTATTGCATATATAAAGAAATTATCTAAGTAAAAAAGATGCATCCCGCCCGACTATATAAGCCCTGAAAATTTGATGTTGATCGGATGAGTAGAAAAAAATGTCAATTTTTCACTTTTCAAATTCAAAAAAAATGAGTTTGGAAATTGGAAACGCTGAGCACAAAACTAAAAAATTCGAAAATATTTTACGTAATTATTGTAGGTAATGGACCCATCTATGAACATTTCAAGTTTGAAGTCATTTCGCAAAAAAATCTGAAAGTTGATTTGAAAATAGTCAAAAACATGTATTTTGAAAAATTGAAAATTCTGAAAGAATGACTACAGTCACCGAAAAACACCAGAAAACAACGTTTTAGAGAGAAAAAAAGCCACATTTTGGTGTTTATATAGTCAAAATCGGCTGAAAATTCCGAATTTTATGTCCATTTTTAGGGGGGGGAGTAAAATTAGGCTACGCCCGAGCAAAATATTGGATCATCCCCTTCAGACAAAAAAAAAACTTCTCAAAGAAGTCACTTCGAATGAAAGTAATATCTTAAAATTCATTCATTGAATGCCAGACTGTGCTAATCAAAATGACAGAAAAGATATTAGAAAGATGTTCTCTGAAGTACAAGCTGTCCAACGGCTCTCATCATTGGATCCTAGTATAAATTTTTCATCAGCCAGAACAAGGGAAACAAAGATTTGCTTTATTGCTAGAGGCATTGTACACCAATAACCGAATCACAGATTCTGTTGCTGAAAAAGCAAAAGCACAATACACTCTACTTTGCAGTGAAGCTCATTCTACCCTTGAATTAAAATTCAAAATATTTTTGGATGGTGATTGTCCTTCTAAGGGACTTGATGAATTTTTTTCTTCTATAGTACCTGGGAATCAATGTTATGCGGAATTGTGGAAAATTATTAAATTAAGACATATTTTCTCATGGAAATGCGACAGTGGAAGGAGGGTTTTCTGTACATAAAGCAATTTTAGTAGAGAATCTGAAAGAACTTGATTTCTCAAAGAACAGCGCACAATGCAATAAGATCTCATGAAAGTATTCATAAAATTTATCACTCAAAAAATGTTGACAAATGTAGAGCTGCCCATAGGAGATATGAAGAACATCTCAAAGAGTCAAAACAGAACCAAAAAGAAGAAGATAATAAAAAGTATTGAAAAAGAAAAAATTATCCATAAACTTGAAAAGCAGAGAAAGATGTTAAAACAAAGCTTTGACAGAAGAAGACGCTATAAAATCAAAATTCAGATGCTTGAGAAGAAAAGTTAACAAATCTCCCATTTAGAACTTTTGTGATTACAGTGGACGTTATTCACCTAGCCTATAATGTTTTAAATTTATTTTCTTTTGTATAAATAAACTGCTTACTTGTAAAAATAAAAAAAGTGCGTTGGACGGCTATGGGAAGGTATAGGTCGATTACTAAAATAAAATATTTTAAATTCATCCCAACGATGATGAACACTAGCAAATTTTCAATAATTTAATGTATGAACTGAGTAGATAGGCTGCAATAATGATTAATAGATATTTTATACGCCAAAAAAACGAACACGCTGGTCAGGGAAAATTTTATGGATTTGGTCAGGGATAGTGAGGAAAAGTCAGGAATTGGAAATTAAAATTTCAGTGAACCTGTGTTTAAACGACAGCGATTTCGTGCTAGGCTTACTTTTGTTTTTAAACAATTGAAATCATTAAAGGTGATGGGAGCACGTGGTTTTGGGAATAAACAGAAATAAAAAATAACAAAATGATTTATATTACAAATAATGGAACTACTGTGATGGAGTTTATCCATTTGGAAGAAATGATTTAAAGCCGATTTTATTGAATGAAACATTCACCAATTCAGACAATTCATCAATTCATCTTGTTTGTTTACATTTTTTTTTCGTAAGAATGTGCTTAAATTCAGCAAGCACGGAAAATAGCAACTTTTTATGAATTAAGGAAAATCAACTCCCTGCATTTCTTATGATTTTTTACTTATGCCTGACAAAATGAATGCAAACTCGAGCATTTCTTACGTTACGTAAGCAGTAATTATTAATTACAAACGTATTATATATATATATATTTGTCTCTATGTGCAAAAGTATATATATCTATATATATATATAGGGAATTACACTATATAATTTTAAAATTACTTTATCTTAAAAAACTTGATGAATCTTAATGTATGAGCAGTTATGTCCAAGTAACTGCCAGGTAGAGAATAGTATGGTTTTATTAACTATGCTTGCTATATATATATATATATATATATATATATATATATATATATATATATATATATATATATATATATATATATATATATATATATTTTATGTAATATATATAGTAAAAGTATCGGTATCATATCGGGTACGTACCTTCGCATCGGTATCGGCAGGAAAATGTGAGTACTTGTATCGGTATCGGTATCGGATGAAAATTTTGGTATCGGTGCAACACTAATATATATATACCCAGCAAAAAATTCCTGAATTCAGTAGGGTTCTAATGGATTTTCAAGTTACCATTAGGAAAGTTCCTGATGGAACCACCAGGAATTTGAGGCCCTGAATACTGGTATTAAGATAGGAATTTTGAAATTCCCAAAGGAAATTTCCTTTGGAATTCCATATGTCATACCTAAAGGATTCTTATGGATCCTTTATGGATTTACAGGAATCCACACTAATTCCTGTAGGAAAAGTATGGCTGATGCAATCTAGAAACTTGCTGGTTCCTGAAGGAATTATCCGACATATTTCCATAAGGTAGCCCAAAGGATTGTCCAAAATCCTACAGATAACATATAGGAAAGAGAGATATTCCCATAGGATACCTGCTGAATAGGAAGAATAGAAAAATATAGTTCAAAATAAAAATATATATATATATATATATATATATATATATATATATATATATATATATATATATATATATATATATATATATATATATATATATATATGTATATATATATATATATAGTAGAGTATATATATATATATATATATAGTGGAGAGAGAGAAATAAGGAAGGAAGGAAGGAAGGAAGGATATATTTCGAAACGTAAAATGGAATCTATATAATCTCAGAACCCAGTAGTCAGAACAACACACAACACAATTTCCTTGACTATCAAAATAATCACACAATATAACCCCACACCAATTCATACATATATATATATATATATATATATATATGAATATAATATATATATATATATATATATATATGAGAGAGGAGAGGAGAGGAGAGAGATGGTGTTCAGGGAGGGGTGTTGCACACCAAAGTTTCATCCGCTAAACGCAAATTAGGCAGATGAGCACAGACGCAGGCTTTAAAGTGAGGAGACAAACTTCAGTTGCAGATGCGGAAAATGGAGGAGAATTCCACAGAATAAATGTGGCTGGAAAGAAGGAAGCAACGAACTAGCTTGGAGTTACCAAGATCCACACAAAACTCGTGCAAACAGCACCCCCCTTGTGCTGCGAGGGCGTCGTAAAGGTGGTGGTAATGTGAGTGGTAAGTTCCCTCGAACACCCGCCGCTGTGGCACCTATAGAAAAGAGATAAAGCACCAAAACACCAGTAACTGCAAAGTTAGAGGGTCATGAACTGGAAAGCAGACAGTTTTATAGTCTTTAGCTTTGACCTTCGACCGTCCAAAAGCCGGGTGAAACCAGAACCCCAAGATATGAGAGTAGAAATATTGCACAAAAGTGCTGATGAAACCTTTGTCGTGCTGAGTAACCGAGGAGGGGAAACGTTTCGCAGTCTAACAGAACTTCAGCTTCTTTGAGGCCGCCCTAGCAAACTGCTGCACGGCGCCTGCCATTACTTCACATACACGCGATGTCTGCACACCAGGGAGAATGAACCGTCGAAAGATATAGGAAAATTAGAAGGTGTTTTTTAGAGAGGGAGATTTGCAGAAGTTGAGTTTTTAAAGAATTGAATATCACAAGGTTGAGACTCAATCGGAAATTCTAACCAGATCAGCGAGAATAGAATCGAAAGATTAAGACGAGAGGCAATTCTAGGAGTAAAAGGGATCAGATTTGAAATGAGTTGAAGAGTGAAGGGTCGAATCATCGGCATGAGTGTGATGGTTTATGTGCAGGTGAGAAGATCATTAATGAAAAGTAAGAATAAAGTAGGGAACACCAACTATTGACAGAGGTGATGAAGAAGTCGTTCACCAACCACGATATTGGAAAGCGACTTGAAAGAAAGCTTTCAGACATAAGTAAGCAAGAAAGAATTTAGGAAACCTGCAGCAGGGAGCTGAGAGCAGTATAAAGCCATACCCGGCCAGTCAAATGCTTTGGACATGTTGGAGAGCCACCAAGCAAGTTCCTAGTTCTAATAAAAGGAAAACCATAAATTGTTAAATAGAAAGTATATCATTAGTAAGAGAGGAGAGTATATATATATATATATATATATATATATATATATATATATATATATATATATATAGAAAGAGAAAGAAAGTATATATATATATATATATATATATAGTATATATATATATATATATATATATATATATATTTATTTAATCCACTACCCTCCTTTCCCCCGATTGGGGTGAGTTAGGCAGCATATACCAGTGTTCAGAAGAGTAGTAGATTATGACATAAATTAAGAAAAAATCCATCCCTCTTAATTCTTGCGAGAACTCGTGTAATACATAGAAAAAATTCACCTAGGCTTCACGAGACTGTGACGGACTCTCACTGTGGATCTCGTCAATGTAGCGTTCAACCCTTGGACCAGGGGTCACAACCATATCACCTCACAAAACCCCGCCATTCACCTTTCTTCTCGACTCTGCCAAACTCATAACCTTTACTGACTTGATCCACTTCCAGTCGGTCGATTTCCAGCACACTCTCAGCTATACATCCGCTTAACCAACCGACTATCATCTATCCTTTTCACATGACCAAACCATCTCAATGTACTCTCGTTTATTCTTACTTACATACGCCTTTTTTCACACCACAGAACTCCCTAATTCGTTCATTCCTCATTTTATCAATTCTTTTCACACCTAAACTCATTGTACCTAAGATCTATACCTCTTGTTCCATACCATAGTTTCACTACTATATATTAACACAGGTGACAATATACCCTCATGCAAAACAATGGCGGATTAGACTTATCCTTTTACATCCAAGAATTTTATTGCACCAGTCACATTCCTACAACACACTCCATCATCCGTTCTTTTCATCCAACATATATCCTAAATATTTATACTGATACTCGTCCCAGTCGCTCAATATCTAACATGACTACACCGTGGACTTTATTCACTCTCTATTATAACCTTACTCTCATCTACATTTACTTTCAAACCCCTCTGCCAATCCTCTTAAACTCTCCTCCGATTCGTCACGCAAAACTAAATCATCCGCGTACAATAAGCAGGGCACCCTAAACTCTCTTCCATTCTCCATCATTCTAACACCTTCCAGTGCCACCCCTACCTCTAATTCTTTCATAACCCCATCCATATACAAATTAAATAATCAAGGAGACATAAAACATTCCTACCTCACTCTGCAATTAATATTAAACCAATCACTTTCAACTCTATTTGTTCTTGCACACTTTTCACTATCGTCATACATGCACAATTTTGATTCCATTCCGAAGCCTACCATCAACACCATATATCACTAACACCTGCCGCAGAGTTTCCCTATTAAACCTGTCATACGCCTGTTGCAAAGACTTCCATAAAGCATAAATATAAATTATTATTCTCTCTCATTTTCTCAATCATTTGTTTCAATGTAAAAATTTGATCTAAACATCCTCTACCACTTCTAAATGCACCTCGTTCTTCGTCAATCAGTCCCTCTACCTCTTTCTTTTCAACTAAAATACAAACAGGTATTTCACATCACTCAATAATTCCCCTATAGTTCTTACAGTTCACTTTATAAACTTACCCTTATATAAGACCTTAAGGGTAATAACAATTATTATATTACATATTATATATATATATATATATATATATATATATATATAGAGTAGTGAGAGAGAAAGAGAGTGAGTATATATATATATATATATATATATATATATATATATATATATATATATATATATATATATATATATATATATATCAAATAATAATTCTCTTTTTCTTACCTGAGAATTTTGAGAAAATTAAGTTTATCACAATATTCACAATGAAAACGAACAAAACTCGGTACTCTGGAAGACCTATTCGAAGTGCAAGAGGATAGCTTTTGAAATCTAAGGAGGTTAGCCTTGTATGATATTGTCTTTGAGAGATGAAATCCTGGAGACGGCCGGAAATTCAAAATATGCCAGCTGTACTGCAACAAAGGTTGTCAGGTTGTTTCCTCTGTAAGCGAAAGAGATTAATAAAATTACTAAAGATAATCTACATACGCTGAAACAATTGTAATTCAGAATGTACAGCGAAAACAGCAAAAAATATAAATCAATTTATAGAACAAATGTGAACAATATAATACCTTTTTTTGGTGGAAAGCAAAACTACTTCTCCTTCTGAGCTTTTAGAGGTCGTTAATTTTTTTCACCGACGTATCTGTTGATCATCTTAAGTTCAAGTTGTATAGGGTAATGCACGTAACTTTTCCAGTCTCATCAATAACGCATCTAGTTGAGAGCAATAAGTTCAATTTAGTATAATTCTGCATTACTACTACTACTAAAAGAACAAATTTATATATGTTTACACTAAAATTAATATATATAGAGATATATATATATATATATATATATATATATATATATATATGAGTATATATATATATATATATAGAAAGAAAGAGAGAGAGAGGAGAGAGAAAGAGAGAGAGAGTGGTGGAAAGATGGAAGGAATGGATGAAACCATAGTCTTTGTAAAGCCCTCGCGGTGGATTTTTTTCTGATTGCTAAGATTTCTCACTGGGGGTATAAAGGGAGGGGGGCTTTCTTTTACACTTGCGTTATGTTCTTCTACTACTTTTCTGTTCCGGTGTATGCTACGCACCTCACCCCCAATTTGGGGATAGGATTATTATAATATATATATATATATATATATATATATATATATATATATATATATAGATATATATGTGA
>JABUQX010015199.1:0-2500 GCA_015478945.1 Trachelipus rathkii
TGTGACTGCTTAATTAATTATTGATGAAGAACATCTAATCTTTTTGAAAGGTAATTAATGTGTTATTCTCCGTCACTTTGTCCGACTCGGTATAGAGAGACACACACACAGATTTGACCCGACTGAGCGGACTACACCACATTACTGGTAGAATAAAGGATACTGAAGCTTTGAATTAAAACATATTAATATATCATCCCATTCTCCGAGACACATGCATGTCCCTGCTCATATATTTCATAATGAAACATTATATAACTATATATATTAGAAGCAAATTATCTTCCATGGAGTGGTGAAGTAGAATTATAATTGCCTAAAATTGATAAAACTTATTGTGATTAATGGTTGGGATTTATAATATTAGTGTAAAATGATTTTACGTCCGGTAAAGATCAGCACAATAAATTAGAAGTTATATAGTAGGAGACGAGTATATTATACGATGCGGACTATTGAGCGGACTATTTAGACACGATTAGACCTGGTGAGGTTTGATTATGGGTACTTGAAATTCATATACAAAGTTGCTGAGTAAGAGACAGCTAGTATTAAATAGAGTTGAGTATCAATACGTTTATTAATCCTCAATAGGTATATATTATATTCTAATAATAGAGTGACAAGTAGAAAGTTAGTTAGTAGTATATGACGTATCATATATATTCTATAAAATATGTATTATATATACGTATTCCTATGAGGTATTTATAATTAATCCTCATCTATATATATATATAATATAATTAATTAATATATTATACTAATAATTTATTAAGTGATGGAATCATGACATACACGCATTTACGGAAAACATATCCGCACATAACATATGACATCCGCATCGCATTAACGCATCCATCACTTAATCAGCTGGCACAATCCCGCACTCCCTGCAGCTTAAGCGCCATGGCGCAGTCATTCCGCAATATCCCAGCATACTCACTTTGAAAAATGAGAGAATGTTGCTGACAGATGTTTCTCTACATTTGAATTAAGTGCCTATAGAAATAACTATTATTTGATCTATCTTTAATCAGTGGGAAGTTTAATGGAATTAGTCTATTTGATATTCGATTTATTCATGTATATATATAATAAATATATATAATTTAAGTAATAACTATTTATATTTAATACTATATAATATAATTAATATATATTATTTAATATTATATATACTATTTAATTATTATATTTTTTATAAATATATTATATATATAATATTATTATATATATTCTATATATAACCCAAATTATGAGTTAATATTTAACTAAAGGGGGTATTGACCTAACACTATAAATTCATATTAGAATAAAACTATAGAAGCCAGAGATTGATATAACTTATAAGATATAAAGACTAGAAACAGAATAGCAGTGAAAGAGTTGAGTGAGGGCAATATAATGAGAGATGAGATGTGACTGAGTAAGAAGATCTAAACATAGGAACTAAGAGATAGGAATGATAATAAGTAGCTGAAATGAAAAGCTAAAAAATCGGTATTATAATGAGAGATTGGCAAAGTAACGATTTTAAATAAGAGTAGACAAAATGGTCCTTGAAGTAGTATTTAAAACCTAATATTTCGAATAATTTTTAGTAAATAATTTTGGTGTGTATGGTGTTTTAATGTTTTAAGTGTAATGTATCTGGCTTTATTTAGCGTAGAAAGATAAATGAGGTATAGACATTGTGTAAGTAGGTGGGGGTGATGGTGTGCCTCGGAAGGTAAAAGATAGATATAAGATAGAGTGTTGGATACTTGTACGTGTCTTGTATGTAGGCGTTTGTGTGTAATAACAATATAAATATAAGTTTAGGGATAGCATTCGCAGTTCGGAAGAGGAAGGAAGAGAAGAGAGGAGGCAGAGGAAGGAACCATCTCAAATTATTTTTGAATAATAAAGCCAAGGGTGATATAAATAATATAACGGAGGAATTCGAAGAAATTTTGAGAAGGAGATTAAAGAAGATTAACAGTAATAAGATATATATGCACGACACATTTGAGTATAATAACTTCCACCTGGAATGAAGCGATTTGGTGTATAAACAATATATGAGATTTAGCTATGTTATGATTATGAGCGATATGAAGTTGAGAGGGGCTGATAGCCCTCTCGGATGGGCTTTATTTCAAGTAATTGAGTTAGTTGCCCAATTTGGTATTTGGATATAAAAGTTAAAAGATAAAATTTACGTCCTGCCAGTGGAACCCATTGAATAAGGTTTCTGGGTTTTCTGAAACCTATGACAGATACCGCTTTCGGACCAGGCCTATCCCTAATGTCGAGTTTATTCCATCAGTAACAAGACACGTCACAAATGCACTGATTTTTGATTGAGTAATCCGAGCCCAAACTTAAAGACTTCATGACTCACATTCATTTTTTTCCGTCGATTTGTAAGAAACGAATGCATCACGTTTGTATATAAACGTGAAGTTTTTGTGAACTTTAATTGTTGTTAAATATGAGCCATATGAAATACGATGCC
>JABUQX010015199.1:7500-10000 GCA_015478945.1 Trachelipus rathkii
ATATATATAATATAATATATATATATATATATATTAGTATATATATATAATATTAATTTTATTTTAAATATATATATATATATATATATATATATATATTTTTATTATATATATTATATATATATAATATATAATAGATCATAATATATATATATATATATATATATATATATATATATATATATATATATATAGTATATAATATATATATAATGTATATATTATATATATATATATATATATTAATTATAATAAATATAAATATAGATATATACATTATATATAATATATATATAGTATATATATTATATATTATAATATATATATATATAATATATATATATATATATATATCAGTTTGGTGGATAAAGAGTACCGATAATGATACCAGTATAATCCTAAGTCCAGGGATGGCAATTTTGGTGATTTTTTTGATTTTTTAAAAAAAAATCAATTTGTGATTTTTTTGATTTTTTTTATGTTTTTCTATTTTTTCAGATTCGTAACGTCACGCGATATATAATTTGTAACTTACAAATTATATTTCGCGTGACGTTACGGATCCAAAAAATCAAAAATATCAAAAAAATCAAAAAAATCACAAATTGATTTTTTTAAAAAAAATCAAAAAAATCACCAAAATTGCCATCCCTGAATCCCTAACTTCCTGAAAAGTAATTAAGCAATGGGTAATAATAAGGATACTATTACTATTAGGATCTGTTCGATTTCGATGCAGAGGACCGATATTACAAAAAATTCCTGATTCCGAGTTGCTAGCTATAGCAGAGAATTACTGATACCAATACTTTCGGCGAAAATGTATGAATCGTATGGATACTGATACCAATACTTTCGGCGAAAATGTATGAATCGTATGGATACATGGAATGTAAGTGGAATAAATGTTGAGAATAAATGTGATGGATGTATTTAGAAAGGGCTGATTTTATTTGCTCGCTGTGGCTGTAACAAAGATGAAAGGAAACGGAGAAAATGAGTGGTGTGGTGAGAAATGTGTTTGTGCTGGTGTGGAAAGGAATAAGAGGGGGGGGATGAGAGAAGGAGTTGCAATTCTGATGAGTGACTTGTGGTATAGATCTATGGTAGATTTTGTGTTTGAGTACAAGAATTCTAATGGTTAAATTTAAGTTTGAAAAGGTCAAGGTATATGTGGTTGTGGCATATGGTCCATCTGAGGGTAATGTTGAAGAGAGTGCGATTTTCTGGAATAATCTGAATGAAGTTATGGATGGGGGGAGTAGGAGCTTCAGGTTGATTGTGATGGGAGACCTAAATGGTTGGATATGTGATCAAAAAAGGGATGGTATAGCAGGTGGCTTTGGGGTGTCGGGAGAAAATGAGAATGGTGGGAAGGTGATTGATTTCTGTGAGGAGAGAGGTATGTGTGTGAGTAATACTTTCTTTAAATACAAGAGTATTCATAGGTATACTAGAGTTGGTGTATCTAGAGATGGTATCGAAGTGAAAATTATGATTGATTTTGTGTTAGTGAAAAAGGAAATGTTGAAGTATGTGCTGGATGTTAAATCAATGTAGGGGTTAGGAATTGGATTATCGGATCATTATGTTGTTTTATGTAAAATTAAGTTAGTGGGGGCTTGGATGGAGTGGAAGGTGATAAAGAAGGAAGTGGGTGGAATTAAGAGTGAGAAGTTAAGTGAACAAGGTAATAAGGATAAGTATTTAAGAGTGCTCACAGGTAAATCAGTTGAATGTGAACAAGTTGAAACTGAACAAATCTGGAAGCAAATGAAGGAAGCGGTTATTAGCAGTGCCAAAAAGAAGTATGTGGATGTGCTAAAGTAGGAAGTAAGAATGTTAACAGTGAGTGGTGGAATGAAGAGGTGATGCAAGCGGTTAAAAGTTAAAAAGAAGCGTGGTTGAATGTTCTAAAAGCCAATGATTAGGTCTCAAAAGAAATATGTTTGAAATTCTATAAGGAGCAAAAAAGAAATACTAAAAGGTTCATATGTAGGAGGAAAAAATGAGGTAAATGAACAGTTTGGAAAGATAATGAATGGGGACATACAAGGCAATAGGAAGCTCGAAAGGTTAAAAATAAGAATAAGGAAAATGATGGTGCTTAAGTAACTGATGAAATGGATGTTAGGGGGGGAGTGTGGATGGAGCACTTCGAAAATCTGCATATCATCGGCAGTAATGAAGAGGTGATAGAGAATGTGTGTGGGTTTGATGGTGCAAGAAGGAATAGGTATTTTGGGGATGAGGTCATTAGTAAGGAGGAGGTAATGGGTAGAGTGAGAAAGTTGAAAATGGTCAGATCTGCAGGTATATGATGAAATTACTGGTGAAATGATCAAGAACGGAGGCGAGATGATGAGTGATTGGATTTGGAAGTTGTGTAACAAAGCCTTTATGGAGGTGATAGTTCCGAGGGATTGGAGGAGAGCAGTAATAGTACCTTTATACAAGGGTAAGGGAGGGGTAAGGGTAATTGCAAGAATTATAGGGTGAA
>JABUQX010015199.1:15000-17500 GCA_015478945.1 Trachelipus rathkii
GGCACAGTCATGCTCTCCAAGCTCCCCTCCTTTGTGTTTACTCCTTCTCTTTGCTTACGTATGTCTAGCTTTCTTTCAATGTCGCTCAATATTGGATGGTGTTGGATGAGCGAATTCTTCTTTTTTTCCGTCAATAGGTGTTTCCCTTCAAGGGTTCGTCTTATCTCCTACTTTTCACTAATGTTTCATTAATGAACTTCTCACCTGCACATCTAACTCTTCCACTCATATGTCGATGACTCGACCCTTCCGCTTCAAACTCATTTCATTCTGCTCCTTCTTTTTACTTCTAGAATTGCCTCTCGTCTTAATCTTTCGATTCTATTCTCGCTGATCTGGATAGAATTTCGATTGGGGTCGTACTCAACTTTGTGAAATTCCAATTCTGTTATAAAACTCAACTCCTACAAATCTCCTCTAAAACACCTTCTAAAACTTTCCTTAATTTTCGCTGTTCTTCGTCTCTACCTGTTGAAAATCTAAACATCCTTGGTCTTACATAAACAAAAAAACTGTCTTGGAAACCTCACATTCAACGGTTGCTAGGGCTGCTTCAAAGAAACTGGGAGTTCTGTTTAGACTGCGAGACTTTTTTTCCTCTTCTCAGTTAATCCAGCTATACAAGGGTCTCTTCCGCCCTTGTATGGAGTACTGATTTTTTCAATCTTTGGGCTCTGGTTTCACCGGCTTTTGGACAGGGTCCCGAGTCAAAAGCCAAAAGGCTTAATAAACTGTCCTGTACTTTCCAGTTTTCATTTGACCCCTCCTATCTTTGCGGTGCCCATGTTGGTACTTTACTCTTTCTATAGTACCAACAGGCGGCAGGTGCTCGAAGGAATTACCACCCGTGTACCACCACCTTACGACGCCTCGTAACAAGGGGTGCTGTGTCTGGCCCACGAGTTTTTTGTGGATCTTGTAACTCCAGGCTAGATCGCTGCGGTGCTTCCTTCTTTCCTGCCACTCTGTTCTGTGGAATTCTCTTCCATCTTCTGTGACTCCTGCTGAATTTAATCTCCCTCACTTTAAAGGCTGCGTCTGTTCTCATCTGGTAATTTGCGTAGCGGATGAAACTTTGGTTGTGCACACCCCTCCTGAATAGGGCCTCTGCCCGTGAGTGGTGGTGGCAACTAAAACAAAAAAAATGTACCACTCCACCTATACCACATTGAAGTAACTCTTCCTCAGCCTTATGTGGGGAACCTTTTCAAAAAGTTATATATTATATATATATATATATATAAGTAATATATATATATATATATATATATATATATATATATATATATATATAATATATATATAATATATATATTATATATATATAAGAGAGAGAGAGAGAGAGGGAGAGAGAGAGAGCGAAGTAGTTTTTTTTTTAAATTAGAATTGGAAACAAGAGATAAAAAATAGAAAAAACAGGAAAAAAATCATTTTTATATTAATTGATATATAATAATAATAATAATATAATAATAATATAAATAATAATAATAATAATAATAATACCTTAATAATAATAATATAATAATAATAATATAATAATAATAATAATAATAATAATAATAATAATAATAATAATAATAATAATAATAATAATAATAATAATAATAATACTATTACTAACATATATGCGTGTTTGTGAGTGTTTCTGTGTTTATGTGTTTGTGTGTATCTGTAATATTTGAATGAATATAAAGATTCTTTTTTTCTCGAAAGAGGCGATGTTAAAACTTAGAAACACGATATCGATGGTCACATTTGAAAAGCATATTTTTATAGTAAAATGTCGAATATGAATAGAGCATACGCAATTACATATGATTTATTATTGTATTCTTTCTTGACCCATAATATCCATTCCAATTGAATTTAAAAAATACATAAATATTTTAATATAAATGAAAGGTCCGAAGTGAACGAAATTTTAAAGTACTTATGCTTTAATATGAGAAACAAATTCGCTCCAAATAGTTCTTCAGCGACAAATCTATAGATGAGCTAGCCATGTTATATATCACTATACATTTTTGGCGCAATTTGATTGGCGTGGAGATGTGAACATTATATAATAATACTGATAATGTGCTCGCAATTAATCCGACAAATTTACAGATTACCTGGGCATGTTATATTAATATTATTCATTGGTAATTGGTTGCTTTTGAACTCTTTATCTATAATTGTCTAATATATATATATATATATATATATATATATATATATATATAATATATATTATATATATATATATATATATATATATATATATAAAATGAAAATAATAATGAAATTTGAAAAAGAATTGATTTATTTTTTATCTCATCTGGTCAGTCATCGCCGCATCAATAGATGACTGGACGCTTCGCCACTGATATATAGCTTATATATATGATATATATTATATATATATATATATATATATATATATATATATATAAATATATAATATATATATATATATATATATATATAGTGTTTGAAAGTATATATAGATTAGAGT
>JABUQX010015199.1:22500-24429 GCA_015478945.1 Trachelipus rathkii
TCATATAGCATCAAACCTGGTAAGTATGATAGTTAGGTTCTTTGTAGGGTGTTAGGGAATAGGTTACGTTTTGTGATGCAATGGTAGTTACTTTACTGATATTAATAGTGCTAATTTGTTAATGTTGCTGTTATATTCGTTACGTAAAGTATGTTAAATGTTCTTTAGTTAGACTGATATTATGTTTAGCTTAAGAGTTGTTAAAATTTTATTATGATTATTAAACAATATAATAATAATAATAATAATAAATAATGAATAAAATAATAATAATAATAATAATAATATAATATATAATAATATAATAATCAATAATAATAATAAATAATAATAATAATAATAATAATAATAATAATAATAATAATAATAATAATAATAATAATAATAATAATAATAATAATAATAATAATAATAATAATAATAATAATAATAATAATAATAATAATAATAATAATAATAATAATAATAATAATAATAATAATAATAATAATAAATAATAATAATAATAATACATAATAATGTTCGTGTAAATGTGATAATTAGCTGAAAATTGTTCGGTTATTTATAGTAAAGATTGAGATTGCCTATGTTTGATGAGTGAGGCGCAATCTTTCTACGAAGAACATGCACACGATAATATGTTTAAGTAACACAGTGTTGTTAGTAAGTTCGATTAACCCTATTATTGCTAGGTAGGTTAGTTTGTTAGGGTGTAAGAGACATCTTTGAAGGAAATGATTAGAATTATGTACTACTTTGACACGGTTATGTAACTTTGTTTAAGTTAAATTTGATATTTAATGTAAATTTGAAAAATATCTTGTCTTTGATAGGCTGTACACATTGTTAATTTAAGCATTTATTCATAGTTCAGGTTGTTTAGATCTATTGGGTTATACTAGCTTTGTTAGAAAATGAATAAGTTTTGTAAGATTTACTGTGTTGCTGGTGATGATGTGTTATAAACGGGGGATTCATAGGTTAAGTTTTTGCTGAGTAATGTTAAGTTTGACAGAGAATTTTGCTAATTTCTACGTTTATTCATAGTTCAAAATGATGTTATATTTGATATGCAAGACACTTTGAAGAAGGTAGTATCAATTCATAGTTCAAGATGCTGGTATCTTTGATAGTTTGGACACTTTGTTAAGGAATATTGTAAGATAATACTGCTTTAGCTGCTGATGATATGATTGAAAAGCAAGGATAGGTTGAGTTTTGCTGTGTAACGATGGGCAGGTTGAGAACTTATTCATAGGTCCAAATGTTAATGTCTTATTCATGGTTCCAAATGTTAGTATCTATTGTAGGTTTTCGCACATTGTATGTGTTAGATATGTTATGCTATGTTTAATTTCTTACATTTTTTTAAATATTACTATGACAATGTGTAATTAACACTGATTTGTTAGAGAAATGATAAGTTTCGTAAGATATTACTGTTAGCTGGTGATGATGCGTTAGAAACGCGGGCTTAGGTTAAGTTTTTTCTGAGTAATGTGAGGTTTGGCCGAGAATGCTAATGCCTACGTTTATTCATAGTTCAAAATGATGTTATATTTGATATGCATTACACTTTGATGAAGGTAGCATCAATTCATAGTTCAAGATGCTTTTATCTTTGATAGGTTGGACACTTTCTCCAAATGTGTGACGATTATTCTTTAGAGATCAAAAGTAGGTCGTTAAAAAGGGTCCAAATAAGGAATTGATTTATGCCAATTTGATTAAAATAGCAAAGTTGTAACTCGTGTAACTTTCTAACGACGGCCTCAGTAACTCTGATTATAATTTCGTTTTTTTTAAAGAGCGGGTCCATATTAAGGGAATCCACATGTCCGAATGTGTGATGATTTTTTTTTTCGTTAAAATGGGTCCAAATAAAGGATTCATTTATGTCAATTTAATTATTGAAATAGCAAAGTTGTA
>JABUQX010015200.1:0-31650 GCA_015478945.1 Trachelipus rathkii
GTTGATAACTGACTCAATTCTGTTCTGTGTTAGTTTGTTTTTGACGAATGTTCGTCATTCGAACTTGGTGTGCCAAATACAAGAATATTTATATTCCTTGTCGGTAAAATGATTCATCAAAGGATAATGATTCGTCTTTAAAAGTTTGTTGAATAGTTCGGCGAACACTGCAAGTGTGCATCCACCCTAACCACCCTGTGGTCCAATCTTTGACACTACTGTGGCGCAGTTGGCAGAGCAAGTCTCATGGGACAGGGCAAGGGTTCGATACATAGGTAGGAATTACCTTGAGTAGTTGCCCTCTTAGAATAGGGCGGGCACTACTCATTAGATGTGAACTTTAAAAAAAACTGGGGCTGATATAATTTAATTTCAAATTATGTAAATAAATGCAGTAAAAGAAAATGGAAATATATATTAATAAACAAATGGTCACTTCTAAGTTCACTTCTATGTTCACTTCTATAATCACTTCTAAGTTTACTTTTAAGTTCACCTCTAAGTTAACTTCTAAATTTACTTCTAAATTCACTTCTAAGTTAACTTCTAAATTCACTTCTAAGTTCACTTCTATGTTCACTTCTATGTCCGTTTCTAAGTTTAATTTTTAAGTTCAGTTCTAAATTCATTTCTATATATACTTCTAAGTTAACTTCTAAATTCACTTCTAAGTGTGTGGGTAAAATAGAATAAATTTGTTCATGTGAACGATTATTTTATTTCACCCTAAAATCAGTTGGGGTAGAACTATTTCATATTATTTAAAAAACTTTAATTGTTTCCATAAAAATTATTTACTAAAGAAAATAGGAATAAGTTAATAAAACACAGTATTTGATTTCACATTTAATATGTATTTTACTATCAAATTTTCTTTTTAGTAATTACAGTAAAAAATCTTATTGAACATAAGGATATCTACCCACACAGATTCAATATCATGATTAGTTGCTAGTGATAATGACAAGATGCATAATCAAATTACTGTGTGAATTAAAGAAAGAACTAACAAAACATAATGGTGTTCGTGTTTCTGATCTAACTAAGAGATATAATATATTCACAGTCTATAATTAAAAGTATTTTTAACTAATTTTATTTAGTACAGTACGTATTAAAAAAAATTACTTCGTTTCTGAAGCTTGAACACATCAATTGCATATACATTAATTTCAATTGGAAAATCAATTAACTTTGACATCAGAGTCCTGGAACGGATTGATGTAACTGAGAAATCACTACTGTACTTATATATTAGACTTTATCACTTCTGAGAAGCCGAAGTTCTATAACTTCCTCCACTGGAGCATAACCATGTACGCCATCTGGCTCGGGAGGACTCATGAATGATCACAAAAATAAATAATAATATTAAAAAATAATGAAAAAAAATAACATAAATATAAGGAAAACATACACGCTTTGAAAATAATTACAAATAAGAATTTAACACATCCAACAACTCCAATGATTAACGACGAAACCAACTTATAGATTTTTTTGTTGATAGGAACCACAAAACGAAATACTTTAGTTTATTTTTATATCATAGCCATGAGCGATGGTTGTGAATTGACTGGCCGTAGTTCCATAAGCACTATGTTTGTTGTTTAGTCTCTCTCTCAGACTAACATGGAAAAAAATTTAATATTAATAAATAACCAAAAATAAATACGCGTACCACGATATAATTTTAATTAAGAAGACTATCGGAAAAAACGTAACACAGAAAAGTGGACAAGACTTATAATTTTAGAAATCTACAATTTATCCTTTAATAAATTAGGTATCTGGTTCTAAGAACTTAGTGACATAAATATATTAATGATGAAAATGAGAGTACTGTTTATATATTAATCAGGTTTTTACGAGTACTAAAATGAGATTTCAAATTTATGTTATTATTTATATTATTAAAATAATAATCATAAAGGATTATTATTAAAATTACTTTTTAAAAAAATTATAATATTAGACTTATTACAGCAGACATGAGAAAATTTATAAGATACTTCACATAAATTGATGAAAAGATTATTGATAATTAACGTGGCAAATCCGATAAACTATTCTATTTATTTCACACCTATATAATAATTAAGTGAAAATATAAAGAATCCATGTGCAACATATGCATAATAAAAAGAAACGCCACCATACGTTCGTTATTCAATAAATATAGAGTAGAATCTTTAATGAGATCCTCTCGCTGACTAGATATTAAGATTATTGAGATTACGAACACACATAAAGTGAGCAAAGAGCGATGCAGACTCAGAATATAAACACCTAAATCATTTAAGATAAATAATCTCAGTATATTGATTCAAAATAATGAATGTAGAAATTGAGAGCTTAAAGAAAGAAATCTAAATATATAGCCAATATTTCTCACCTTTTTCTAAATTATCAAAGCTAGTGGAATATTCATGCAAATTATACGAACGTTGGAAGGATTTTTTAATTTTGGGTCAATACAAAAATCGACATAAAATTGCCTCTTATTACATTGACAAAAAAACATAAATTCTTATAAAATGATAGCAATCTTCATAGAGGAGATAGAGGAACTTAAATCTTATTTTTGCTACTTCTATAATAAATATGATCTCGTCTCTGTTTATCTTGTAGTCATAAATTTAATATTATAATAATTTATATTATTATTAATTTCATTGTTATTATAAATTTATATTATAAACATTATAATTAGTATATTATTGTTCACGAATCTCGAAGATAGAGATGCTTAGAAATTTAGAACTCGTAAACGTTTAAATATAACGAGATAATTAATTATAAATTATGTTAATTATTTCTTTGTTTCTAATAAGAATTGCTCTACCTATGTTTTTTCTTAGTGATATCTTTATGAAATATTCATCTTTGAAAAGAGCAATTCAAAATTTAATCTATAACTAAATATATTATATATATAATAGAGTCATGTGTTTATAATGAATTGTAGAGAAAGTAGAATTTCAAGGTATTTTAAAGCCTCTATATATTGTTATTCTCACTAAATAATAAATAGTTATGCTTATTTGTAACATTTATTAACTTAATAATAATGATCACACAATTGATAATACCGATACACAGAATCAATATATTGAAAAATTAAATTAAGATTTTTTCTGTCTCTTATTCCAACACGTTTGAAATTCTTTATAAAAAAATCTTTACCTGATTTAAAAAGATAAATCATAACGAATAAGTTAGAACTTTAGGTTTTAATATAGCGGTTTTTATACAAGTATATAATATATTAAAAATATAATTTATTTCAAAATATTAAAGATACTTATTTATCATATTCGTTGTTTATTGGTTAATTAAATTGTATTGAGTAAATATAATATTAGTTAAATATATACCATAAGAAGGTTAAATTTTGTTAGGAAATTTTAAACTTTGTTAGATATTATTGAAATATTAAATAGATATGATGCTAAAAAGTATAAAACCAGTTGTATATGTAAGCTTCTCATATATTGAATACATCTAGTCTATATATAACAATCAACATTTGTGAATTTACCTAATTTAATATTAATAATAATAGAATGATATACGATAATTGTAATATTACATAATGCGTGTCATCATGCTAAAGATCTGTTTGTTTTAGATGAAGGGCATAATATATATAAATTTATCAACAAGATAAAAGATAACATCTATAAATTATAATTTCGGAAGGAGAATAGAATTTCACATGTTCAATTTAAACAGATTAGTTAAATTTGTAGAAACAAAATAATGATGTGTATCAGTTTACACGTTACTTATGGTAACTAGATGAATAAAAGAAAATATTATATCCTTTTATAAGATATATACTAAAAGTTGGAGAAACACTAAACATTGTTGATTTATTTTACATAAATATACATGTAAATGAATAAACCATTATTTACTATATAATGAATATGACCATTGAAGTCATTCATAATAAAAAGAATTAAGAGCCAAAATACTTATCCTTAGTTGATCTTAGTCTTACATTAGTTTTAATTTTATATAAAAAGAATTTAATTGAAGATAATCATTTACCCAGAATGTTAGTATTAATATTCATAAACCGGTAAGAATGGAATTAGCTAAAGATCACGTTCCACATGATTACCCATTGTTTATTCATTAAATTCCAGCCACACCCATTATGTTATTTCATGCTCAAAGATTTGAAAGTACCCTTACAAATAAATATATCCATTCGAGTCACCCATAACCCTATTAATGAGTTAGGCATATATCTAACCAATTACACTTACTAAGACTTGTGTAATACACTAATTAATTAACAGCAAGTGTTTCTATTCTATGCTAGGATCGAAATGTGTAATAATCTCTCTATATTCAAAATTGAACATATATATAAGTTAACAGAAGCAATCTAACACAGTTTGTAGATATTAATTTTCAGAAATCAAAAAGGATTTTATAAATTTATTCTTGAAATAAACCATATAACCTATGAACTTAACTTCAGAAGAAAAAATGAATATAGAAAATGCTATACGTTGTTTAATGTATGTAGAAAAGATAATATACAAACCCATCAGATTATATCAAAGTAAGTAGACCTATTAATCATTATTTAACCGGAGAATATAGAGGACCTGCTACTTAATGAATGAATTAATGAATAAATTTACAATTCGATAATTCCTAAGATTTATTATCCTGATAATATAATAGCATATCAATATTTATATTACTCTATTAAATTACGATTGCCTTCATTACATAAATTATTATTATATCTAATTATTAAAGTAAAATTTGGACAAACGACGGTGATTTAAACAGCATATATCCCAAAACTGGAATGAAACATAATATAATAGTTATTAACTGAGAGTCAGTTTATAAATAGTATGTATACCATGGAATATAATTACCCAATCAATTAGTACACATAGAAGTTGAAGGATTTGTACCTTCAGATTAAAGTTTAGATTAATAGTATCATCGTTCCTAGCTAAGCTGACATTAACAAATTTAGAAAATGATAAAATTTATAAAGAATTTATACAATATTTCTAAGAATGAACAGTTATCTTAGCTATACTAAAAACGTAAAAGGAATTTTAATTACCATTAACTAACTTGGAATTTGGAATGAATTTAATTAAGCTAAAATAAATTTAATTAATTACCTTAGTATAAAATGTGCCTTAAAAAAATGAGAAAACATTTTTAATATTAATTATTGATAAATGTAAAAAATATAACAATACGATGACTAACAAACTAATACGCAGATAAATATCTTGACAAAATTATATTGTAATATAACATTTTAATAGATACCTATGTATATTTTTACATAAATCTTTGATAGCATTATATATTATTTACGACGTGATGTGTTTCGAAATTTCTTAGAGACATCATTAAACTTGTTTAGATCTTATAAATTAGGATCCATAGCTAGACGTTATTTTACATTCTCCAGGGTTTATTTCTGTAGGATTCATATATAATAAAATAAGTAATAAAATGAAAAGTAAAATTAGATTTATTAAAAGATCCGGATTGTTGTTAATGTAGATTCCGAATAAAGGAGGAATTTGTAAGGAGGAATCAGTACTTCTAATATCTTAATAACATAGAATATGCGTAAAGGACTAATAATATCACCTATTAAATATTCAAGAATACGTTATGATTAAATATATTAAACCTATCATAGTTATGTACACTTATTTAGATGCTAATGAATTGTTATGTTGGGCAATGTCTCAGTATTTGCCTATCTGGGAAATTTTTTATTACTAAATTTGAATGAAAAAACCAAATTAAACGACTTATTGATGATTTCTGGAACATTTCAGTGATGACTCAAAAATATAGGATATATTATTTTAGAAGTTGATTCATTGGAATATCCTAATAGATAAATCAACATTTAACATAACGATTCTATCATAGCAGCAGAAATATAAAAGTTAGATAATTAATGTTTCAAACAATTTATATAAGTTCCACTAACTTGATATAATAAAGAAAAATTATATTATACATTTTACACTTATTAATATAGAATATTTAAAAACAGTTTGTTTTTGAATTTAAGGATTGAAACTAATTCGAAAATACAATAGAATATTATGGATATTTTAGAAATACGAGCGATTGATGAAATCTATTAAAATTGTACGCTTATAACCACGAGAAAAGGAAAGGAAACCATAACATATCGAAGAATGAATTTAGAAAAGATTTATAAATTAATTGAAATACAATCTTACGGTGTTATTGGTTAACACCGAATGAGTAAAAACACATAAAAATAAATATGAGATTATCGATTCGTATACGTATAATCATACAGAGTAAAAATCAAACGAGTCCACGTCTTAAAAAATTTCAAGTAAATTACAATCAAATTTTGAATCGTTTAAAATATTCTCAAAAGAAAATTTATATTATTAAAGTAATTTAAATTATTATTAAAAAAAATACTAATATATTATATTCTACTGCAGATATGAACTAAATCCATATTTATGTAAGGAATGTCTATTATTATAGAAAGTTTAAAGTAAACTTTTAACTAATGTATATGACTTTCATTACAAATCATATAATAACATTAAAAATAAATCAAAAGTCAAAATTTATTGTTACAGATATCATAGATAAATTATCATTATGCTATTATAATGTTAGAAATACGAATGATATTAATATACATATAATAAAAGATTATGAAATTAGAAAATGACTAAACGTTGCGATACATCTGATCTATCCAAAAGAGTCATAAAACTTTAATTAATTCTAGCAAAAAATAAAAAGGTAATTTAGTGGATAAAATGAAAGATGAGATAACAACTGGGAAAAAACCTGATAAAGAATTTGTAGCCTTAAAAGAGCATAAATTATTAATGCTTAATAAAACATTAAAAATAAAAAAGAAATAATATAAAAGCTAAAGGAGTAAGAATAAAGCCGTTATCAATCAATAACGATTAACATTGAATCAGACTATCAAAAAAGTATTATTTTATGGAAGAAACTCCTATTAATAATAGGAAACTAAGATATTTATACGAAGTAAAAAACAATGATTTGTATATATACCACATCAAGTAAATATTATAGAATAAATATTTAATAATTAAATCATTACACAAATATTTTTATTTAATACTCGAAGAAAAATATGAATTAATCGATATATAAGAAATAATATTAAAACCATTACTTTTTAAGAACATTCTCCAAGCTAGTTGGCATGACCGGAACATTAATAATATATATTAGGTTAATTAAAGATAGTTTTCACTTCCCCTATTGGAAGAAATCCAACTGGCGAAAATATTGCTATTTCCGTTATAACAGTAGTTTTTTGTTTATTCCTTTAAATCAAAATCAAAACTTATAAAAATGATGGAATCAATCATTGCAATTTTTAACTTAATTCTATACTTAATTGTTTAAGAAAATAAAATAAATTTAAAGAAGAACTACTTTAGTAATAACGTAGCCTCGAGTCCTCGATCACGTCTAATAAAAAAATAAATGTATAATATAATATTTATTGTTAATGGCAAATCTGTATAAGTATTGAAAATATTATATAATTTTTTAAAACATAACTAAAAATATAGGGTCTGTCGATTTTCACTGTATCACTTTATCTTTGAATAATAATAATTAAATAATAAACAAATATTAAGTAATATTTTATATAACATTACAAAAGGGGGTGGCGAAACGCCACCCCATTTTCACTACCCCCTTTGAATAAATTATAAACGAAATATAATTTTTTATAACAATTTACACCAAAAAAATTTTTAGTGTACTATGTTTGCGAAAAAAAGAATTAATAAAAATACTTAATTGTTTTGTTTATATTATCTTTTCTTTATAATCCAATATATAAATTAGGTAACAACATTTTTACTAATTATATACATTGGGATAAAGATGTACAGATATATAGCATAAAAAATCAAGAACATCTATACTTTCTTATATTACTATAATCTACCTAACTGTAGAATTCTAATTATTGGTTAGAAGTATTTTACCTTGGATGCGGTATAAACGTAATTGAACACGAGCTCATTTCAAGTATTCTCAGATTTATGATTATAATAAATACTATATTTATATTATGTTTATTTGGAAAGTTCTTTAATTTCATAATTTTTTCTTAGAAGATATATAATAAAAATTAATAAAATCAGGATTTGAAAAAGGATATAGTAAAAACGAAGTTTTTGAATTATTGGAGAAAGGATGAGGTGATATCGATTCATTTATTATAATTAATCTTAACCTAAAAGACATAAAAAATACTAAGAAATACAAAAGTAGAATATTATTTGATACGTTTCTTCACGAAAATTCTAGCACCGAATGGATGTTATACATCACAACAAGTGAGGGTAAACGATAAAATCTTAATTTGTATTTGTTGATATATTAAAGATATGAAATTTCAAAATCAAAGTAATGAATGCTTGAAGATTATTATACACGTAGAAGGAAGATCATAAAATTTAATAATACAATAGCTCATATATATCGTTAATATTAGTCAACATTATTTAACTTATCTCTCAGTATAACAATACGATCCAACAGACTAAAGTGTTTATATATTTGATTCTCCATATAGCCAAAAAAGATTTAGTTAATTAATTTTTAATGATTTTATTTCAAAGATTATTGACGTGGGATAATTTCGTAATTATGGTGTAATCTGTATTTGGAAATGAATATCCATAAATGGTTTAACTATTCTATTATAATACTGTAATATAAATTATAAATATAATTAAAAATTATCAAAGTGAGGAATATCAATACTAATGTAAGAATAACATCTATAATATATCAAGAAATTGTGCACGGTCAAAAGATTTTATTTTCCTTTCAAAAAATGAAATCTAAACTCGACAGTCATTTCGATTGAAAGGACTTTGGGAAAATATAATATTTATATTTTGAAATTCGTCAAATTATCAATAATTCTTAACCCTTGAATATCAAATAAATAATATTAATGAATGATTAAATTATTATTTTATAAAAGACGAAAACTGGTATAAATAATGAGATTGTATTAAATTCAAGCGTTGAAGAAACTTTCCCTTTACAAAGAAAATATTCATTTTAATACTTTTAACTACAGTAATATTTACCATCGGAAAATAATTTGGAAATACGTGTATATCATTTTAATAAATAAATAATCAACTTCTTGCGAATACTATTCATAATATGTGGTCCCAGGCAACGAATCAAATATATAAATAAAGATAAAAAGAAGGATATAATGGTGTTAATAGTTTAGGAGGAAATCGTAAGTCGGCAATGCAACAATGAAAATATATTATTAATATTCAATAATATATAAATATATAAAATACGAGAGAGAGAAATTGCAGCAGATGATTTATTAAGCAAAACAAGCGAGTGAAAATTAGCGTATAGTATTATCCTACATGAAAACCAGAGTACGTTATAGTAAAATAAGACGCGAGATAGTAAACACGAGTTATTGGGAATTAGACAATACAAGTAATTTACTAAGAATGGTCTAGCATAATTCATACATATAACGGGGTAAATGAGCTATACGCTGCAATGAATAGGCTCTTGAAAAATATATGAGGAAATTATATTACAATCTAATATATGGAATACTTAACTAGAGAATTACAATGATTTATGTTCGTAAAAGCGGGTTAATCTCTACAGATAGTTAAGAGGATGGTTTACGATACGTCAAACACTTTAGCACCATGCAATATAAATACTCCGATAATACATAAATTTTCAACATAGAAGTAGAGTTGATAGTCTCTTAGTGTTGATGATCAAAATATTCTGGCTAAGCTGATTTAGTATATATATAGACCCTAATACATTGACAAAAATAATAAAACATAATCAAATATAAAAATAATAATTATATATTAATCATTTATTTGATTATATTCAGCAAGTTTTTGCACTTCAATAATATAAAGAAAACGGGTAATGAAATAGCGGAAGCGTTTTGATAAATATTGTTTTAAAAGGATCATATATATTAGATCCCGAAAAAAATACACAAGGGATAAAAGGTAATTGAATTTATAAACATAAACCAATAACATCATATCGTAAAACTTTTTCTAAGAAACATGAAATACACTTGTTCGCTACAGAAAATGAAATAACTATAAGACGCTTAAGTAGTTATATAATGAAAAGAATTTTAACTAAGGACAATTAACATAACTATAAAATGTGGAAATTAACTATAACCTTGTATGGATATATAACATATATACGATAAAAAATAGATTGATTATATTACTTTCCATATTTAAGTATAAATAATTATATAATACAAAATTCACAGAAGTATTAAAATGTCTCCAGAACAAGGATTACTACTTGAAATGAATAAAATAAAATAGTGTATTAAATAATTATATCTATAACCTCTTTAGTAAAGATTGAACCTTACAAAACCGAATTTTAGAAATATATAGGAAATCAGAAGTTATAGATAATCAGTAGAAAGTATTAAAAGACTTTTAAGAAGTATCTATCCTAACTACCTTTTAGAAGAAGATATTTATATTTAATATCGAGAGTACTAAAAATACAAAATCCTTAATTAAAGACTTATATAAATATAGTATATAATAGATATGAATAATTTGAATAATGAATTATTAAGGTAGTATCTTTATAATGAGCAAGATAATTGACGTAAAATTTATGAAGCGAATTAATGTTGAAGTTAGAGATAATATATAATCTGCGGAACAGAGGTATAGCCTCGTTAAATATTTGAGAAAGGATCATTAGATACACTATCATGGATAAATTAGAATATAAGAACTTAACAGATAAGTATTTTTAAGTATAAAACGTAAGAAACTTGAATAACGCTAATATATCGGCTTTTCCACTATTAGCTTGTTATGATCTAGTTATGCGTAGAGTTTAAATAGAATACACCGATATTATTCCTATGTAATCCAGTTAATCATATGAAGTCCCGCCACACATGGAGTTGGTTGTTGTTTTATGCACTATTATATACATTTTATCTCTAATAGTTTGCTGTTGCTGTTTTCTGTTTCTGTTTTTTTTATCTCTATATATAATAATGGCATATATTAATGTTAAAAAGAAAAATCTGATTTTATGTAATATTATAGTATTTAAAAAAGAAACTTTCAGAAAAGATTATTTTAGTGAAGAAATTAGGCTAATAGAACAATATATATATCGAGAAATATTAAAACTATTAAAACCATTAATTGAAACCGATAATTAAGGATGTGAACTATACATATCAATTAATATAGAATACTTCAATAGTAAATTCAGTCAATATTTATATCCAGCTATATTATAACTATCAGAGTAGAACTACTATTTATAGTATTGAAGATGTATCTGCATCACCTAGCTCTCCTGGATAGAAGTATTATTAAAGTTTATGAAAATAAGATAAATATTATGAAATAATCAATGTCGTCTTAAAATACTAAAATATTAGCTTCACTTCAACGTACAATTTCATCGGGAAGAAACTAATCTTTATCATAAGATACATATATTATTATAATTACATATATATAATGAATACAATAAGTTAAGTTTATCAGTAATAATTTAATATTTAATATAATAGTAACAATATCCAATATAATAGGTCTTAGAAAGGTCTTAATGAGAAATCCTAAGTTGAAATAATCACTTGAATGTTATTTCTAAAAATTATGATATCATATGATACAAATTATATAAGAAAATATGTCTTCAAACATATATATCGATTTTACTTAAAAGACGATGGAACTATTCTATAAATCAACTAAGAGGTAAATTATATATATGACCTTACTCTATTTCATGGATATATTACACAAATCTCTTCTTGGGATACACATACCCATACCTATATGATATATTAATATACTTACTCTGAAGTAATATATACTAAAAACATGTAAAACATACAGAAATTAAACGTATCAGATGAAAATAAACGAACACACTCGAAAAAGAAGTAGCTGTTAGAGAAATATAAGGTGACTTTATTTCAGAAAAGCGAGGTAGTATGTTTTTTTACAATTTTTTACCTACTAATGATAATCTCACTATTGGATACTTATTGTATTTATAAGCAAATAGAAGTATTATTAACAGTAAAATTAAAATGGGTAATACTAATGTATTTATATGAGTTAACAAAGCTAATAATTGAATGATAATACTTTATAGATAAAGCTATAAACTATACAGATTAATATTTAAGGAAAATTAAATTCTTTGGTGTAATTTCTTATTTTCTATATATCATTAATAAATGAGACAATTGTAGTTTTAAATTCCTAGTAATTATTAATATATACATCTGAATTACATAATATAATTTTTACTACTCTTTCTAAATTAGAAAAGGGTAATACACATGAAATATCATAATATAGGTTAATTTAATAATATAAATAGTATACATTATACTCAATGTGGTAAAATATTGTTGTAATGAGAACAATAGTATATAATATAATCTTTTATATATATAATATACTAGGTAATAAATTTTTGAAATATAAATTATTTCGCAACACGGAGCTTCTATGAATATACAAAGCTGATTTATAATAATTACATTACACAAGAACATTATTCTAATTAGTTATAAAATAAGTCATTTTCAGAAGCATTCTAGTATTGTAAGGCAAACTAATAACTATGAGATGAGGCTGTATAATTATTTACATGTGTTAGGCAATAAGGCTAATTTTATTATACATTTCAATGAAAAGGTCATTTAAAAATCTTTTAGGATTTAGTAGGGATGCGGGCCCTTTAAAGAGCATAAGGATAAAACACATTGGTAAGAGCTGTATAACAGGTGTTATATCTCAGGCGGGCAATAAAGTTTATTTAAATCCACCAGTAACTAGTGTCATTAATCTTAGTTATATTGTGTTGATATATTTTAAGAAGAGTTCTTGACATACTTTAATGGACATTCAAAAAACCAATTCTAGATCACCACTAGGGTTTGTCTTGCACTCGATGTCTTCTTTGAATTTCAGTGGCAATTGTGCACAGGATTTTAAAGAAAGATTATAAAATTGATCAAGGTCTCGTCAATAACAAATTCCTTCAGTCAGTATATTCGGCGCGAATATGTACCACACAATTCACACTATTAATCTCCAGGTTTCTTTATAGTACGTAATTCATTTTTAGGCATTACTTGATTCATTTTCAATTAAAATATCAAAAAATCATTAATAAATATCTTCGAGTGAGATAGATAATATATTATTATATACATTATAGCAACACTTTTCAATAAATACAACTAACACAAAAATACTTTTACTTTTCTCTATATAAAAAAAATTGGTAGTTATACTATATTACAGGATCTTTAAATATAGTATGATTACACTCATTCTTCATTCTAATAAGATTGATTCATTAACTTCGCACTTGTTAGAATAATCGGAGAATAGTAATGAAACACTATATTAAAAAATTTCTGAAGAAGCACAGGAGGTGTGATATTAATTATATTATACTTATGATACTAATGAGTTAGATAAAGAAGTCAGTTCATCATATCTCAGATGGAAATCTGTGAGCTGAGTGAGCCACGAGCAGTTATTCTTCCTGCCTCTGAGAGGAGTTCATATTAATAATCAGATGGACATAAAACATAAGAAAGATTGGATCACCATTATGAGAAATAAAGCTAAAACACTGGATATTGGTAACTAGGCTACTAGAATAACACGTAAGTTATACTATAGAGCTCTTTACATTGAGATTGAAAGGAACTCAGTTGTATTTGCATGCTATGTTTTATTCAATGAGAGACCTTTGAGGATTATCACTGGAAAGTATATAGATAGTTTATGAATTATGCATTTAGTAGTTCCAAACCTCTTATGTTGTACTATTCGACACTCATACATTTGCACATTCACGAAAATTATATACATAACGTCTCTTGGATAATTGTCAATTCTGAATATGAAGGGAGATATTAGATTACTATTTTATTTTCCTGTAGAAATGGCGCTCATTAATAAATGTGATAAAGTAATACTAGATGTCCCAAAATTATTTCAATTCACTCTAATAGAGACTCATAGTCATTCGAAAGAGGACAGTTGTCACGAAATACATTATTTAAGTACTCACTGAATTTTAGTTAAGGTTAGCTATTTTACCATTATTAGTCCACTTATAACGTATATTTTGGTTTTGCATGCAAAAATCTAGCAGCTAAATGCTGATTTATTGAGCATATAATAAATCATTACATATTTAACATGAGTAAAGTAAGAGAAGATCCAATCCTCATCCCTAAAGTGCCCCAGTTGTCACCATATATAAATACAGATGATGGTAGCTATATAAAAGTTCCTGATGGTAAAATATAAATTTAATATTATTATTCGAAGAATAATATGGAAGAAATCTCACACACGTAACCTTATACAAGAACATTATATCATAAGATAAATGTTATGCAATCATATACTGTAAATAAGTATTATATTTAAATATTAATTTTTTGAATTAAGACAGATGGTTGAAATCTATAGAAAGTAAATCAAAGGAGTCAACAACAAATTTCGTAATTTATGGAGAATTTAAATGTTACATTAAATAATATAAAATTATTTTAGAACCCTAAATTCGATTTATAATTTTATAGTTTTTCTTTTTAGAAATGGTGATTATTAAATCAATAAAATTAATGATATATATAGGTTATCATTTTAAATCATTGTAATTAAATAACTAACTGCTTTTGTTCGAGTTTTTATAAATATATATAATTAGAAAGATACTCGAAAATATGGATCATTCGACTTCATGATTTTTAATGAGAATAATTTAATCTTACCAGTATAATATCCTACTTATCAAAATGCTATCAGATCCTCTAATATTACATTAATATTACTTATAAATAAGATAAATTAGTTCTATATAAGTTTTATAATAGAATATCAAAAATCTAGTATATCCACATTACTAGTATATTGATGTAAGTAGAACAATTCTGTAAAATAATAATAAAAAATTCAGATTACAGATATTAAATAAGAGCAACTTTAAGAAAATATAATATCTAAACTCTAAATAAAGGCTATGCAATTCAAAGATATTATCTAGATATACTCGACTTGGGAAAACTACAATCTGATGGATAAATATGAAAATGAATATATCTGCTTATTTTAAATATTTTATTTCTACTTAAATAAAGGTAGCTAATTATTGTTATTCATATGTTAAGAAAAAATAACATTATCTTGAAATGTTCAAAAGTATAGTTGTGAACAATTGAAAATTTCCTATTTATGTATAACTATTCCAAAAAAATGTTTCAGAGTGTGGAAGAGTAAAAACTCATTTTACTTCTAATAATAAAATCATAAAAAAATTATAAAAAATATACAATAAAATTATAAATAATTAATAACGATGGTGTTGGGGACTGGTAAGCAGCCACCCTACTACTATATAACTTCTAAGATAAAATTATGTTAAATTATGATACAGAGTAGGGGGAAAAAACTTATTTTACTGACCTAAAATATTATAAAATATATAAAATATTTTTATTCACCCCTTAAGTCATAAGGCTGATTACACTAATTATAAATTAATTAAGCATAAAAAAGGAAAAAAATTATATTTAAAATTTTTCAAATAAGTTTTTAAACTTTTTTATTTCTTATCTATAATAAATGACGTATCAATCACGATAATGAAAGTATATATAATCATATTACCGAATCAAGGGTTATAAGAAGAATTTAAATAAGTCGCAAGGTATAAATACAAAATTTTACTATAAACATATCATTTTAGAAAATTAATCCCGAAGGATAAGGTGAAACTATCTCTTCTTATTTAACTCACAACTAATTAGAGTCCTAAATTTATATAATATAAGGTTATAAATATTCATTTATATAAATATCTATAAACATATAAAATCTATATCAAATAATTTAATTTTAAATTCAGCATTAAAAATACAGGAATAAAGTCATTCTTTCAACTTGTGTAAGGAAAATTATTTATAACATCTATTACCAACAATTTATACTAGACAGCTGCAAGTTGACAATCCGGTTTTCTCTACTGTCTGTGAGAGTATAGCAGCTATTTGCTAATACTGTAATATGATTAAAATAAATCGGTTTACATATAAGCTATATTAGAAGACATAAGTAAGGTCAAATTTATATCTTCAAATGTAATAAAAAGAATAATAACAAAATGTAAGAAATAATAAACTGTAATGTTAAAAAACTCTGTTACCAACAGTGTTCCCCTGTGTGGCTTATTTTTTATATAAAATCATATTTTTAACATGGCTCCACCAAATAATGATGTCTCTAACAATCTTTTAATGAATAATAATCTGTTAATATCAACCTTTCTCTATATCTCTATTTAAAATTCCAAACTTTGAAGGAATTTTTATGAGAGATGCTCTTCCAAAATCCTAAATAAATAAGGAAACTTGAAATCTATAAATTTTGGAATTCAATTAAAGGTTCAGGAACTCAACATGTAACATGTTGTTATATGAGATATTGTAATAACTTGATATGCTATTATTATCCTAGCTAATATCATTATTCATGAATTGTAATAATCCTCCGCTGAATTTGATCAATAATTTAATATGACTCAATTAGCGATTATTGTCTATTAAATTACGTTAATCTAATATCAAAAATTGAATGAAGTTATTTGCGTGCTATCATTTTTGTGTAAAACATTACATGAAACAACTAACTAATTGTATCAAAATTAAATTCCCCACTTTCATAAATCTATCAGAACTTTTTTTACTCTCTATAAAATAATATAGTTAGTGTTATTAATACAATTTGGTGTAAGGAACCTCTTAAACAAGAAGTGGAAACCACCAAGATCAGCGAGGACCTCGATAGACCTCCAGGACCTCCAGGCACCAGGACTGATCAGTGAATTTTTGGATTAAAAATATTAGAGAAGGAAGTAATTTTGATAAATCGTATTATAATAATAAGGCTGGACAAATGCTGCGATACTAATTACCATCGCAGAAGATAAATAACGGTTACTTCAGAATTAATAATTTATTATAATTAATAATCAATGATTAAATTTAGTAAAATAAACAAGAAGTAAGGTTGAAAAATAAATGTATAAATTATCAGTACGGAATAATATTGAATAAATCAATACTGAATTTAACAATTTCTGAAGGTGATCTATTTAATATATATAAAAAAATTTGTTTTTGAAGAAATAAAATCTTAATCTTATTTTAGAATATGCATAATAAGTTCTGCTCATTATAAGATGGTATTATTAGTAAATAATTAGCTTTGATATTGTAAATTTGGAGATGAGAGGTTTTCTCAAAAACTCTTAAGTGAAAATTATTAAATTATAAATTTCAAAAAAGAAAACTCACAATTAATTTTAAAACAATTAATTTTTTCAAACAAATTCATAAAATTAGAATCAGGGACTGTATTTCACGTTCGGTATTAGGAATAGTAAAGGAACATATCTTTCGATAAGTAGAAACTGGGTTATCGGTTTATGTATCATTGAATTGAACCGGATTCTTTAGATTATGAAGGCAATAACCTGACAGTTGTGCTATAATACTTAGTGATGAAATGATCGTATTATTAATTTTTAGTGCACGATCATATTTCGTTCAGTTATTAACATTAAGAATGGTGAAGATGCAAATTTAAAAAGTACCTTCATGATTATTAACATTTCCATATATTTTTACACAAGTAAGACTACGTCGAGGACAAATTGTATTTTCTGGAGAAGAATTAATAGAAATAATAATAACTATCATTTCACTTTTATTTAAACGTAATTGGGTATGTATACTTTCGAGGAAGTGTTTCGAGAGACATAGACAGAAAGTGATGACAAACCAAGGTCGAATAAAATTCTTCTGACCACAAAGCACAAAAATTCTGGTCCTCCATCTTATTCAAATTTTCTAAAATATTCGAATAATAAGAATTCCACAAACATCGACTGATCGGTTCTCGGCTATTGAGCATATCTATATACCCTGAAAGTTAGTGATTGTAACAGTCTATTGAGAAATAAGAAAATCTCACCATTATAGAATGATATTTATTTTTAACTGAAACGATTTACTCAAGAGAACAATTATATATGTAGGGGATATATGGGCAGAAGTTATCATGAGACGCACAAGATATATACAGTGGATGAAGGAAGTGAATAAGCTTCAATGAAAAATGAGAACTCGCAGGAGATGATTAATACAAAAATTATGAAGTTTGCGATATATAGTTTAGAATGCATAATAGTTAGACAAGTAATAGAGCGGTAGCTAATATACGAGATCTTATATTTAATTATACCAAAACTAGTTATAAACTTTTTGTTACATATCTAGAGACTCCAATGATTGTTTAAAAATACATTTCAGTACCACGCTAACATAACAAATTTTGCAATTTATGTCATACCTTGTGTATAACTGGTTCACGTTTTTCTGATACTATCTACAACAAAAGAAAAGCTATCCTAGATTTTTATCGGATCATATAGATGTGATTTAATAGCAATTATGAGGGTTGTAAACTCATAAGAAAACATTAGTTCGACAATATTGTCCTATCAGCATACTTGTTTTTTGCAATTCATTATCCAAGTGTAGGTAGAATAGGCTAATGAAGTATTACTAAAATGTAAATTGTATCTTATACTGCTTGGGCGCAAAGATACGTATACTGTGAATGTATTGAAGAGATAGAGTTGTTCAATTGAGAGATTATTGCGAATCGAATAAGATAAATATGATCAAAATTGGCTCATATACTCATTAGGTGGTCGATTACCTAATTTTAAATCCAATTTTACTATCTTCATAAATCTTCTTTCGTTCGCTAAATGAGTATGGGATATTGTATGGAAGAAGCTCATATCTAAAATCTTCTCAAAAATATTGGACATTTGAGAACACTATATCCTAAAAAAATAAAAAAACTCATAGATTCAAAATCTTTACTAGTAAGAATAATTAAAGAATCTTAAAAGTCATTTTTAGATAGATATACCGCTCTTAATTATGATAAAGGTCTACATACCAATATCCAATTGTTAAAACATTCTGTTAGTATAACAATTAAACCTCCTGTACAATAACATTTGATTCTGAAGAAAGAATGAACAGATGAAGAAAACGAGGAAAAAAAATTACGTAATACTAATAAGAATTTTGAAGACAATGTTTCTTTTAAATATATAAAAATAAAAAATGATGTAAAAATTATGGAAAGCGGGTGATATCCACGATTCAGACTAATTAAGATAAATGGAAAATTATTGAATTATTTTTACCATAGTATTTTCTCTATTAATAATTCATTAGGTAGTACCTTGACCTCTCTCCACTTCCCTTTTTCAGTGTTACCATAATGTACTACCCATCCTCCCATTCCGCTAAATTGTTTATGGCTCATATGTAATTGCTCACTCACATATTGTCTTCACATTTTCATGGGTATTTCACACGTGGGATATTTTAATAGTAATTTCCTATTCTTCTTTGTTAGAACAACTCTTGTGAATAGTATATCAAGACTACTATTAAGTGTGGGATGCACAAGCCAAAAGCATTAGACTGTGTTACGCACATGTTAACACAAGTTTTACTATTGAGTCGAGAGCGACATTTATAGATATGTCTCCTTTTTTTTAATGACCATTTATAACTCTTCATACATACTGCCAACTTTACTTTCAAATTCATTAAATTGAGATTTAATATTGTTATCATGAAACCTTTTCACGAAGCCAAACAATGCTAGAAATTTGAAAAATATAAAATTCCCTCCTCCTTATTTCGCCTTTCTATTACTTATAATACAAGACAACTTTAATGTCAATGCTTCACCATATACGCTCTCTATGTTACTCACTATCATTTTATGTTTCATATAGCTATCTCTAAACTAATATTTCTTGATGGTATTTCAATGGGTTTAAATTAATAATTACATTTTCTCTGTGTGGTGAAGTCGCATAAGATACTATGGAACCCTGATTTTTAGCACCCGACTGCCAGGTGCTAAAATCTCATCCCCAAAATCATTAAAACTTTTACATGATTTACGAGTGATCGGTCGACGATACATAAAGATTACATTAATAGGAATCTAAAACATACTAATTTATTTCAATCAATTTATATGTAATGTAAGAGGTGCTTTTACTTTACTAAGTTCTTGCAACAACAGGTTTTTTGTGTAATATTGCTTTCACGCCGTGAAATTGAGGGACGGTTTATGAGAGCGGCGAGGCGGTAACCCTTCGAACCGAGATATGAGGAGGGTACGCTCCTCTGGAGCTGTTTCTAAGGAACTCCCGGATAGTCATTTTGACTCGATACAAAGGTTTCAGACAAGGTATATATCACCACCCAATCACAATCCGTTGTATATAATAATAATATCTTTCAACCTATTTCATCCTCCCCCGTAAACAAAGCCTTTACAATTACCGGTAACTGAGGGTGACACCCTCGGCTAGAGTCAATTTGGGGCGAATAGAACGTCTGTACTGGGTGACACCGTGCGCGAGTTGAAATGAGGGGGTGCGATATAAAAATACCCTAATTCGAGGAAGAAGGACAGAGAATTAGTGGAGACACGTAGCATCTCAGTTTATAAAACTCTGAGCTACTTATATATTATACCCTAAATATATATATATATATAGTAATATATATATATATATATAATATATTTAGGTTACTATGTACGTTTTATATATATACCTATCACACTGCGTTAACATGATCAAAATATATATAATATTATATAATAACGCTATATTGTACTCACACTCATATATGGGCTATATGCTCTCAAAACTTACCACGGTCCATGACGAATTCGCCAACGCTAGGTGTACACATATCAGACCTCTCCTATACGTTGGGCGTGCGGATCCCTAGGCAATACTAACATAAACATTTATAACTCGTACTCATACAAAAAGACAATTGGATTGGGAAAAATAGTTAGTAAATTCGTACAGGAAAGAATTAATAAGCAAAAATCTACCAATTATATACCGAGATAATTTCCTTCTGAACTCATAAGTAGTCTATATAAAATTATTATGTTTACCCAGTTAATACATTAATTATTGTTGGCTAGAAATATTTTCGTTCTTGAAGATAAGAAGAAAATAGTTGCATATTAAATAAGGAGGATTCACAAAATAAGATCATGAGGCTAACATTTAAATCAAAGGTGTTAGAGACCATAAAGTGGAAAATGATGGGGCAAATGGGGTCCATTGAGGAAAATCACGAAAGACGTGTGGAAACAGACTGCGGGGTATAGAACGGCAAACTTTACAGATGGAGGATGATCGCGTGCAATGTAGTGACTGTGAAGTGGATATTAGTGTTGCCAAAATGTTGCCGGCATGCCTAGTTAAAGCGAGCGGCGTAGCAAGCGGTTTTCTCGTCAGTAGTATGAGGAAGGCCTATCTATTCGCCAGTCGACTTTATATTTTTAATTTTTCCTCGCTGATACTTCGCCAGCACCTACAAATAATACAGGAACTTGTCGCTAGAGTGGATTTAATCATTGATGGGAGGCGACCATGTCAAATGGCATCCGGGAGGTCCTTAGAACAGCTTCCGGCAAGAGGAGGTGGCCATTGTGGCCTCTCTTTAAGCTATTCGTGCTAGTTACCCTGCGTGAAGAAATGAGCTCCAACAATAATGTAATTTGTTTTGTTTTTTTGCGATAGTAGGCAGCCGAAAAAATTGTTGTACAGCGAATACAGTGTGTTTTTATAAGAAGTAGCCATTTGCTTTAAACACCTGGAGGGCGCTGAGCGAATCTAAATGCATGTGACATAAGAGTTGTCTTGGTTATGTAATAAAAGACGAGAGATATATAATCTTATAGCCATTGCTTTCTGCTCTGAAAAGGATGCTAATGGAGGGTAGGGAAAGCTGCGGTCGCAAAGCAGCGACGCCCCATACTGTCCAATGTTTTATAGCCATCAGTTAATACTGGTATAAAATCCCCGTGAACTGCGGAATGAGACAATTATTATGCCTAAAACAATTTAGCGGGGTAGCTAGATTTGAAGAGAGAGAGAGGTCAGGACCAGACAGATAATGGGAACAGGAAATAGCCAAGGTATATACCATCATCATTAGGAAATGGTAGTATCTTTTGCAAATGAATGTTGAAGAAATTAAGGATGTTATAAACTGTGTTTGAATGACCAATTAGGAGGATTCTTTGGTATCTTTCAAAGAATCCGTTTTAATAGGTCCTTCAAAGCATAAAATTACTAGTAGTAAGTTGCCATCATTAGAGACATTTTAAAAGTAATTTTTATAACAAAAGATTCTGTAGACTCTACATTTCTGAAACCTGCATTATAGAATCAGAATAACTACTTTTATAATGAAAAATGAAATTATTGACACAATGACCTAATAAAGTTCGTGTAAAGATTTAAAAACTTTGCGATTCAAGGAAAACTTTGTATAAAATAAAAACAAAGCTACCGCATTATTTACAAAGAGTGATAAGAACTTTTTTGAATTAATGGACGAACTGTTTGATGTAGCTTCTTAAAATGCTTTGGAAATAGTAAAAATAGAGGAGGATGAACAATTCATTTTGAGACAAAGAGAACGTGACCGTTCAGGCTGTATGATTTGAGAGGACAGAACTTTTGATGCTTTTGTAAATATTGCCTTGCTATTTCTAAAACACTTCAAGACATAAACCATACGCTACTACCGAAGACAATATGACCAGCAAAAATTATCAGGAGCACTTGAAAAATATGGAATGTTAGAAAGGGGTGTAGTTCATTTACTGAACGTGTGTGTAAAGGCATTACATTTAAATCCTGCGTATCAATCTTCTATATAGGTCAGCTGGTGCAGAAGAGTAGATCCCGCTGAGTAGGATACCACGCCCTGTCGTTCTCACTACCGAAAGGGCACTTCGCTAATTGTTATATAGTACTCAGTACAGTGCATATCACATGAGTGAGTGAGTGAGTACGGCCACTCACCTAATACGGGTACCGTATTAGGCTGAGAGGGTACTATTATTCATATCAGTCAAGTTATTATTATCACGACTAGTATTCATAGACGCTCGTATTATATAATGATGATCTACGTTTAGTATATATATTCACTATATGCGGTATTAATCTCACAGTGAGTAGTGAGTGAGAGATTTCACACTTATGAGATCTAGACTAGTTATATATATATAGATATATTAGAGTGAATATATATGCGTAATATATATACTTAGTATATATATATATATATCATATATATATATAATATATATTATATATATATATTATATATTAAATATATATAAACTCTGTGAATATATATATATATATATATATTTGGAAAGCCACAGCATATGCAGTGTAACTTCATGTCTATCACAAAGGCAATTCGCATACACCATATCGGTGTAATCGGCATGTGTGAGGATTTCTGCCAGTGTTTTAACACTTCATTAAGTACTCACGTGTTTTCATAACATTCAATTGCTACTAGATCATACTACAATGAAAGGCTTACTTTAGTAGTATAACAGTTGGCATCAGCTATTTATGTCTATTTTTATCTTCACTTCAAAGATCTCTTTCACAATTACAATCTCAGGTAAAATTATGTTCTTTCCAATTAACTCTGACTACTTTATCATTTATGTACATTTTACTAGTTGAGTATTTATCTTATCATTTACGATATCAAATATATCTCTAGCTCCCCCCTATCAAGTTATGTGATAATCATATATAAACAAATACTTATCTATATAAAAGCAAGAATACCAGCACAAAGCTAATAAAGTTTATAACAAGACTACAAATGCTTTAAATATATCTTACCCGTACTTACCTAAGTTTCTTGTTCAAACAATCGTCAGTGTATCTTCATCTTACCCATTTGCCATATATCTCTCTGCATCGTTACTGTACATATTTCAACTTTAGCTTTATCTTCTTAATAACTATCTAGGTCGTTACGGGTCAATATTTAACATTATTATCTCGCTCACTCATTATATAAACTCTCCACTTAGTACAATTCACCGTCTCACTGTTACATATAACTATGCTTATTCTAGGTGCATATATACACCTCACTACAACCGAGCTACCCTGTTACATATATATCATCTGCTCTATCCGGTGAGCATACTTCACCGCAATAACCTACTGTTACAATATAACCTCTCTTTCCATTCTCATTCCTATACTCCTCTCTGCGGCATCACTTTCTCCAAGTGGAAACTCTGAGTACCACACTACCCACACCTCCTTATAACATTTTTCCAACGTATTTTATCTTATTTAATGTGTATATTCCGTTTTCTTCTGAGCAAACCTTTACCTCATAAATTTCTATATCAAAAATAAAAAGGGGGAATAAATATTATATAATTATTATTTAATAATAATTATATATTATATATTAATATTAAATTTATAATTATATATTATATATAATTAATTAAATAAAATATATATATAATTATTAATATATATATATTATTATATATATTATGTAATATAATATATATATATATTAATAATCATATAATATTAATTATTTATATTATATATTATTATTATTATTACTAACGCTAAAATAATAAAACTAATAATTATTATTAATTTCAATTACACTATTATTGATCGAAATTCCCATACTATATCACTTATTCACATATAACTATAAATCTGGTAAAATTAATTATAATTTAATATAATATAATAATTTATTTACATAACATTCGAGTATTACTTACAAATTCTATCTAATAATTAGTAAATAAAGATCCAAATCCCTGATCTATAAGACGTGGAATCGCTAGGTTAAAAAGAAAGGATAGTTATATCACTTGAGTGAGTAAGCGGTAACGATGATTCTATAATTATTGGGTTTAAATATATTTGTGGTAGTAAGACTACACTGCATCCACAAGCGCAGGAGAGAGAGAGTGAGAGACGGTAAGGAGCTTGATGGGAGAGAAGTATTCAATATAAGAGGCAGATATATGTATACACCTATAATCGTCAAAGGATCGGTCCGAGAATGAGATATCTGCTAGAAGCGCTTCAACATTCGATCAATCGATTTACCGCTGGGTGAGCTGGTCTATTTTGTTGTCTCGCTCGAGATTGTAGATCTCGCTATGCTAGGTGTTTGGTGTTAATGTAGGCTTTGCTGAGAGATTGATACAAAGCGAAGGAGAGAGATAACAGTCATAACCATAAAGATATTCTAAAAATATCGTTTACTTATTATAGGTCTGATCCAAAAGGTTCATTATATACTGGTACACAAATTTATTAGCCGGGGCACATATGAAACTGCACACTATCACAAAAAATTCAATGTCTATTCAATGCTACTCTATACAAAGACGAGTATTAGAACGTCACGGGGAGCGTTTACTAAAATGTTTCATGTTCACAATTGAGATAAACATCATGTGCACTATAATTTCCAGAGAAATGAGGCTAAAAAGCAATACACTTAAAATGTGATAGTCAGCGCCCAAATAAAAAGAATATCACAAATGTGATACAAAATAATCTATGCGTAGGGACTACAATATTGCACACACTATGAATGGAAAGACATCAACATAGGGGTGAGCATAAACCAGAGTGACGCGGCGAGACTTAACGAGTCACGTCGGAGGCTCTCTGGAGAGCCTACACGCTCTAGTCAAGTGGGTCTGCATCTTTCGGATAAGGAGGTCAATAAAAATATGTTCAAGTGACAGAATACTAAAGGTCAAGGCCATGAAAAACGATCCAAGTCACCAACCAATAGGAATTACATAGAAGAAAAAAAATTACAAAGCATCCCACAAAATATATAAGCTAATGCCCACAAAGTTCATGGTACGCGCTCGATACTCGCTTAGTCCCAAGTCAAGGCTGCGGTCCAGAGTCTCCAATCAGAGGTACCGACCAAGTCACAAACTGATACATCAAACTCCCTACTAACAATGAATAAACACCTGCAACAAATCTTAATTCATAGCTATCACTTCGACTAACAGTCGCACATGAGAGAGAGTAACGAGTCTATTATTTAATTTTTATTTTTTTTTTTTTTTTTTTTCACCCAGAATTACGATTTTCGGTTTTATGACACACACACTTACAAGAAATCTTCTGAGAGATCATGTGGTGTACTAATTTTGATAAAGTTCTCCTTATTTACAGTATACACGGTGCGCGCTAAAACATAGTTATTAGTAAACCTCGCAGGTCATCGTCAATCTAAATTAACAATACTTACTTAAATTAGTCTTTCCTCTATATATGAGTCTTATAGCGAGAGAGCCACTCTACAATTAATGTCAATAGTCGTAATCAATTTTAGTAGTCACCTTGCGAGTGATGACACTCGAGAATGGTTTATATCTATTCAATACTATCGAGCACAGTTGTGGTTAGTTGGAATATAACATAATATACACACCACACAAAAAGGCGCTTCTATCTCTAGAAATAAAAAATCTGCAATGTTCCCGCTCCAATCATAACACACTTTACTGCAACAGCTGACACGACGACTCTAACACAGATTATATAATTACAAAACTATACAATCAAACTTACACAAATACTATTGTTATTCTATGCTTGATTATATTTAATTACTCAATTAATATTATCTCATTATTAATTGATTCACAACTATTCTCTCCATATCACTGAGTATATAATTACATTTCAAGTATCTAAGTACAATCTTGAGAATACCGAATTTAAACAGAGTAAGTGCATATGATTCTGACCACACCTGTATACGTAAATTGGCTTTTCTACTTAGTGATTTATGAGTATTGTATTCTAGGTTGTTAGTGTGCCAAAACGTTTCACATGAGCTAATCTATATCGCACTTATCACAGATTAGTTATTTCATAACTTAAATGACTCAGACTTAGGTTTCTACTATGAGTCAATGTATCCCTAATAACATGGATCACCTTTTTTTCACTTATCTCTATCTAATAGATCTCTTCATAATTATAATAATTATATATGAGACAAACAACTGTTACTTTCTATATAATCAATACCATTAACTTATCACGACTTATACATTATCATTTGCATTTTCTATGTATGGTTCTTACTATATCCCGTTATACAATATATATATAAATATATTAATGTAATATTAAAATATATATATATTATATATTATATATATTAATATTATAATATAATATATATATATATAATATATAATATATATATATATTATAATATATTAATATAGTATATAATATATATAAAAATATAATATAATATCATTATATAATATATAATATATATATATATTAATATATAAATATATATAATATATATATATATATATATAATATATATATTATATATATAATATATATATATATATAATATATAATTAATTAATTATAATATAGCAATTATATACAATACATGTCTACTTATTTTCACCCTATAAGCTGGGGTATAGGTGAGTGAATTGATATGTACATACGGTAAAATCAGAAGTAGTAAAAGAAATAATATAAACTAAATGTATTACGATATAAAGTAAAGGCTATAAGCCTTAACCTATAGCTACCCCTTTTAATATAACCTATCAGTTATAGAGAACTCATCCGCAGTTACATATAATCCACTCACTCTATAATCATTCTCTACAGGATCACCAGAGCGCGGAACCCTCTATATAGCTATATGGCAACTAATACGTCAGTTAGTTGGGTATTTCTATTACATTGAGCACCATAGTGAGTGGTGACACAATACACATTAACCCTCTATATATAATCACAGCAAGCCGCCATTCTAACTCCTATCTATGAACTCTAGCTGAATGACTCCGCTCGTATAGCACAAACTTTACCACATTCTCTCCCTCCTCTCTCCTCTCTTCGCATAATTTATATCACCTTTTTAAATATTAGACTATTACTAATATCTCACACTTTATCCTTCGTATCTACTCATCACTGTACCGGTTTACGAGAAATTTACTCCAAACACTACTAACCACGATCATTCTTATTAAACACCATATCAACAAACTATTATAATAATTATACGTTTCATTCCCTACATTTTATAATTCTTCTCAAACACCTATAAACACTCCCTCTAACACATATCTAGTCTACATTATATACTAAACACTAATATGAAACTTTAAATATCTATATACCATTATCTTATTCACCTATATGAATACATAGTCTCACTAACTACACATGTAACACAATAGGTAACACTATCACCTTCATATTGTATATGAATATAACTTGACGAGCAATCTTGCTAGGACTTTTAGTCCTCCATATCAAAAACCCACCAAAAACTTTTCTTTAATTTTTAATGTGCAGTTTGATTCAGTCCAATCCGTATACACTCTAGACTCAATTTCTATATATTTTCAAGTTTTTTTCTTTTCTTCCTTTATTATTGCTAATTTTTTTAGTAATTATTTTCTTACTATTTACTTAATTTAGTTTATTAAATAATTCTTCTAGCTTCTAATACAATCCCATTAAGATATTTCATGCTCATTCATACTCTAATGTTATAATATGTACAACTCTAGGCACTTGAGTTACATCAAATCTGAGTCTTCACCATCATTATCAAATAAACTATTCACACACGAAGGACTATGTCTCTTTCAAAACGATATTTCTAAAACCAATAACATCCCTTAAACTATTCGTCTAAAGCTTACACGTTACTTTCAAACACTCCTCCTTTTACAACACCTACCCAAATCTCTCTAACTACATCCCTCGCTCAAACTCTCTTCAGATTCACTTTACCACGCAAATCCAAATCATCCGCAGTCAGCCTATTAGGTTTAGGATAGAGGTCTCTAAAAGCCCAACTTATAATTTCATCTTAGTTCGCGTCATGACATTCTATTAATCAATTTCCTGCCACCACCTTTTTCCTTCAATTTTGTGTATAATCTTTTATATCACTCACTCAATAAATTGTTATATTCATATACCCCATCCCATAATATTAAATATTGAGAGTCAACTAAGACCCTTTGTCACATAACAACCCCAATGATGATTTTGGACGTAGCTGTTAATTCTAAGATATTTCCAAATACCTAATACATCTCTGTATAATCGCAAATTCCTAGCTATATTCATATAAATCACACACACTTCGATTTATTCAATCATAAATGCCAGATTACACTTTGATTCATTTCGAGTATGCCTTACCGAGCACACCGAAAGAACCAAAGCATAGTGATCACTACACATAGCCTAGCGCTATAGAGCTGTCTCTCTAGATTATAATAAACCTATCAGTTTGTCCTTGAATTTTTAGGGACGTTTCATATCAGTTTAATATTTCCTCTTTCTCATCACTCATTATTCTCATCATTATTTTTGATTACAAATGTAAAGTTTTTGAATCTCACACACATCTCTACCACTCCTAAATCAGCACCTTGAGTTTTCTATCACCAATTCAAGTATCCTTATCTAGTATCATATCTGAGTATCTGTTTCGACCATAAATACAGCTAATATATTATACTATAATTATAAGGCACTCAAATATATAACTAAATTATCTACCTACTATTAATATTACCTACAGTTCCCTCATTATCTCCTTATCACTTATATAAGGGTACATTACAGTATTTACTGTCTACTCTAACTCCAATTCCTCGGAATATAAATACCTCCTCATAATACACTATTTAAATTACACAACTTCATATCCAATCTATCTAACCATCTTTGCCTGCGTACATTATAGATCATTATCCCCAGTAATTTAATACTGTACCTTGCTAGATTATTATGTAATCATTCCTCAGAGCCTTCCCTCGAACTTTATCTATTCCTTACATGCTAACTCCGTCAGTTTTTCGATATCTTTATCTAATTATATCTCTTGATTCCCTTTAAAATACATATTCTTTTCAAACATCAAACTCACCCTACTGAGCACACTACACTATCACCTATATCTTCATTTCACTAAACTTCTGCCATATTTAGTATATGATTTTTTCGAAGTGGTCTGCATTTCTCGCACACCAACTCCCCTCAACATCGATTTCATCACTTATAAAGCTCCACTACCCTATTACATTAATTCTTAAATGCAGGTTGACACTTATCTCATTCTTAAAATATTTCGATTATCTGCTTCCTTCCTAAGAAAGAAAGCTTCTATACATTTCTCCTATTTTGTATTGCTCTCATAAACAATTCATATTTTAATATTACACTCAACTGTTATATATACCTCTTCTTTTCTCCTATGTAATGCACCTTTTAGTATTTCTTTTTCCTCCTTACTATATCGATATAAAAGAGAATCTCTTCTTGAAAACTATCATCATTGGATTTTAGCTTTAACCAGATATAAACCCCACATAATTTCGAGTCTTTGACTCACTTTAACACACATTGAGTCCCCTCACACCATGCTTCATCTTAATAAGCTTATTAAATCCAAACATAAATAGATTTGATAACATTCTTAAACATTAACACAATAACTAAAACAATCGAGAGAAAAAAAAAAAAAAAAAAAATATAATTCTTCACCCATACTCTTTATTGCTAATTCTGTCTAACTTCTAATTGTTTCCAAATTCAGAATAATGACTCTCATATTTTTTTCATTTTCCATCTTGTTCACATTCAATCTGATTTACCATTGCAAGCGCTCTAGATACTTATCCTTATTTCTTGTTATCACTTAACTTCTCACTTCTTTATTCTTCCCGGTTACTTCATATCATCCTCTCATCCAGCCCGCACTAGCTTTTTTAACATAAATACATAATGATTCCGATAATTCTCAATTCCTAATTCCCTCATTATTTAACCATCCACACATACTTACACATATCATTTTCACCAACACAAACAATCATTACTTTTTTCCACTTTATACAATCTGTGCCTACGATCCAACTCTAGTATACTATGGATACTCTTTGTGTTTAAGGAAGTATCACTTAGCAACATACCTCTCTCCTCACAGAAAATAAATCACCTTCCTACCATTCTCATTTTCTTCCCGACACCCCAAAACCACCTGTTACACCATCCCTTTTTTGATCACTATCAACTAATATATATATATAATATATATATATATATATATATATAATATTATATATATATATATTATATATATATATATAGTGTATATATATATATATATATATATATATATATATATATATTATATATATTATATATTATATATATATATATATAGTATATATATATAAATAATATTTATATATATTCCGTAATTTAAAGGATACTTTTAAGTAAATAAAAAAACAAAATATTTAAATATTTTATTTACAAATACAAGAAAAAAAAAATCTCTATTTAGACTATGAACACATAACTAAAGCACGATCATAAGACGAACTTGCAAATCTTTTGGTGCCGAATGATTTTTCATCAGGAAGACCAAGTCACCTGTACCTGTTATATATT